>JAMPIV010021036.1:0-190000 GCA_024509875.1 Oreohelix idahoensis | reverse complement strand
ATCGCAGTCCATTGGCTTTAGTGTCGACTTGAGATGGCTAATGTCTGTTTTGAAGTGGTTGCTAAAATGAGTTGCCTTGAGGGAGCAGCTTTTTGGTAAAGAGTTTAGTGACTTTGATTTGTGTGTTAGTGTTCTAATGGCTGCCCAAACTTCTTTGCTGTTTTCTTTGTCTTGAATTATCTTTCTGAAATGTAGTTTCTTTTCCTGACGAATGAGGTATTGTACTTTGTTTCTAAGCATCCGATACCTGCTGAAATCTTTGAGCTTATGTGCTTCGTCCCGCTCTCTCATTGTTGATAATATTTCGTTGGTTATCCATGGGGTCTTTCTGATGTTTTTGACACGAACCGGCTTTATAGGAACATGTTTGTCGAATCCGTTGTTGAAAGTTTGTGTCCAGTATGTTATGGCTTCTTCTGGATGCGGAAGTTGGTACACGTATGAGAGAGGGGATATTACCGGCTTTATAGGAACATGTTTGTCGAATACGTTGTTGAAAGTTTGTGTCCAGTATGTTATGGCTTCTTCTGGATGCGGAAGTTGGTACACGTATGAGAGAGGGGATATTTGTAAATCTAGTAGGAATAATTGAAGGTTAAAGTTTTTGAAATTCCTGTAATTGACTGTGATGTGTTCCGTTTTAGGTGCTTTAAACCCCTTCCTCGTCCAGGTACAGCAAATAGGATAGTGGTCACTTAATGATGTCTGTGTGACTGTGCATTCTATAATGTTTTCTGGACAGGTCGTATAGATATGATCAATTAGTGTAGATGATGAGTCTGTTACTCTCGTGGGTTGATTGACTAACTGTATGAGGTTGTATGAGATGGTGATATCATTCTACGTGTTGTTCGGTTTGCGAAGGTCAATATTGAAATCTTCCAGTAGAATGATTTCCTTCGAAGAAGCCCAAACGTTGTCCATAATCCGTGAGAATGTGTCAAACCATACAGTAGAAGAGCTAGGATTTCGGTACAGTGGAGACTTCAGAAGGCTTACCTAGCAGGTGGTAAATGTTTAAATGACCAATTTTAAGCCCTGATAGTTTAAGCCATGAATTAGTGATATTGCCTATATTTTTATTTGAGTTTTTGCACTCGGACATGATAATAGTCAATAGGAAAGAAATAATGAGGGGCGTAGGAATGAGTAAGAAGCAATAAAATTGGTACACAATGGTTAATACAAAATTGTAAACAAGTTATAAAATATACACTGCAATAGATTTATCTAAAGTCCGTGGACACTGTTTACAGTATCTTAATCTTTGCAAAAAGTGCGGTTTTTATCTTAAAATACAGTCTGTTCCGAACAAAAAGGAATATTTTTACTTCAACCACAGTCAATGTAGAGAATTAATCTTTTCGAAACAGTTAAAGGTCCACGCTGTGACTTAGCTTGTAAGTTTTGAAGATTTCCTAATTTTCCTCAACACGAAAAAACGAAGGTGCAGATGTAAAAAGAGATGTAAAAGAGAATGGTGAGCGTAGGAATGAGAGGAAAAAGCACAGAGATAATAATAATAAGAAAACAATAGTATTAATACGAAAGAGAGAGAGAGAGAGAGAGAGAGAGAGAGAGAGAGATATATAGATAGAGAGAGAGATAGAGAGATAGAGAGAGAGAGAAAATACGAAAAAGAGAACGACTAATTATGTGACACTTGAGTTAGTGAAGGCAAATTAGCGAGGAAGGGAAATGTTAACCGTCACCTCATAAAGCCGGACCTAGTGTAGAGAAGTCTCTAATACTTCACTCGTCTACGGCAGTATCTACTAAGGAATTATATTTACCTTTTACTCCATGAACGTATGAATAATTACCAGAATTATGAACACATCTTCATATAACACTTACCAGAATTATGAACACATCTTCATATAACACTTACCAGAATTATGAACACATCTTCATATAACACTTACCAGAATTATGAACACATCTTCATATAACACTTACCAGAATTATGAACACATCTTCATATATCACTTACCAGAATTATGAACACATCTTCATATAACACTTACCAGAATTATGAACACATCTTCATATAACACTTAACTAGTAAAATGTCTACACTTTCTGTTAATAAAAATTCAAGTTTTTTAGGCACGTCGTGAGAGAGAATGAGAAAAAATCTGGAGACAAATCGTGAATTTAAGTTCAAGAAGAGAGAGAGAGAGAGAGAGAGAGAGAGAGAGAGAGAGAGAGAGAGAGAGAGAGAGAGAGAGAGAGAGAGAGAGAGAGAGAGAGACCTCAATATGCTGACCGCACGGCATGGCACAAGATTTAAGACACCAAAGACTGAAAGAAGTGAGGTTACATGTGAAGATAACGAGTTTGAGCGTAATAATGGCCTGTGATTTCAATAAGAGTGGGAAGGTAGGTTTAATGCTGCCGCACTTTATGCGAATTTGAATTGTGCAACTTTGAAATGGTGCGATATCAATAAAATATTAATAAAGTCTTACCTTAAGCGAAAAATTTTAAATAATGCGACTCCCTACTTTACACTAACTACTGTCAGAAAACTAGTCTTGAATTATGTGAGTTATGAATTATGTGAGTTATGAATTATGTGAGTTATGAATTATGCGACGTCTTCAGGAACGCATCCCTTGCATAAAATGCAACCGCATTGTAGGCTGGTTGGTTGGTTGCCCGGTTGATGGGTTGGTAGATAGATAGATAAGCAGGTAGATAGGTATGTAGTGAGGGAGGGAGTGTGTGGGTGGGTATACGGGTAGGTAGGTAGGTAGGTAGGTAGGTAGAATGGTAGTTAGGTAGGTAGGTAGGTAGGCAGGTTGGCTCGTTTAAGGAAGTTTGCTTTAATGCACTATAAGTACTTATGCAGTATTTTTTTAAATGTAAAATTGTATTTATATCATGAGTTGATAAAATAAAATACAACCTCATAGGTCGCCTTGTATGACATGCTTGGTATGGGGCATGGTCGTATTCTTCATTCAGCAATATCAAACAATGGCGTAAATAGCCACCAATAAGTGATAAACTTCAGAACTTCTAAAGTCACCGTCGTCATATGTTATTAAATCGACTTCATATATCTACAATAAACACACCATATATGTTCTTCTTCTTCTTTTTCGCACACTCTCAGATGTCTGCTTGAATGTTTTCAAAGAAAGCAGTAGTCAGTTTGAGGCTACTTGAATCTCCGTAGACCTTTTCCACGAATAGTACTGGCGTCGACCATATGTATGGCAACTTTGAATTATGTATCTAACTCAGTGTCAACTGTAACCCAGGGTGAAACGTATTCTCACCATCAAACAACTTTGAATAAGGAAAGAGAGAGAGAGAGAGAGAGAGAGAGAGAGAGAGAGAGAGAGAGAGAGAGAGAGAGAGAGAGAGAGAGAGAGAGAGAGAGAGAGTTGTATATGTCTACAGAGTGTTAGTGAAATTTGTTTTAAAATCTTTATGAGATGGATATGACGAGATTGCTCCTGTGAGATACTTATTTATTATGCTCACTTGTTGTTCAAACAAATCAGCTGACAACATATACATGGGACGAGTAAATAATCAACCTAAACACTTTTCTAACAAGATTTGAAATAATATGTGATATAAAGAGTTTTTACAGTTTCAGTGGATATTTACGTATAATGATATTGATGATAAAGTATAGAGGAATTCTATTTCAGTCAGTTTATAAACATTACGTCTTTCTTCCATTAACAACAGTTATGTTTTGACTTCCTAACTTGGATAACAAATTACATGTTTTTACTTACATAATCCAAATATCTGAGATAAATCTTCACTAAAAGGACAATGTCAGCTGTCGTGAGAAATTCTAATCCACATATATAAATTAAAAAGTAAATGTAAAGCCTAACAAATAAATTCTATAAAAGGAAGAAGAATGGTACAGAACAGTGCTGTCACAATGACAGTACTCGAAATCCCCTTTGTTTATGCTTTGTCTGCAAATTGTAACGTTTCCACGTTAAATACAAGCCACTGCATAATACAAGCGTTTCCACAACACATTTAAACGGGTATTGCATTTCTAAGAAAAAACATTGAGAGGCACACTGCGTATGACCTAAATTAATTACACTACGAATGGACAGATGGATGTAGGATGGAAAGAAGGGAGGGCTGAAAATCAGGAACGCATGCAACACTAAACACGCGTCTCGCTATTAATGCCACCCCCAACAAGCGTAACGCGATATACAATTACTACTATCACGCGTGTAAGGCCACATGCACTAACTTTTTTTCAGACGGACAGTGATAAAAACACTACCCTTCCCAGAGTTAGGTTTTAAAAACCTGAGAAACGCTTATTAGGAAAGATGACATTAGATGGGTTTACGTTTGAAAACATGACAGTACCCAGACACCACATGGGGATTGAAGTGAACAGGAGGTGGTAGAAAATGCACATTTTGAACGCAGCCACCTAGCTCCCTTAAATTGAGATATTTTATTCCTTAGGGCTTGCTGACACAGAATATGTTAAGTGTTACGCAAATAGTCCAGGAATTAATAAATTATAGGCAAAAGAAAATAATGAGGGTGTCAGACAACCTAAAAACTCGGAGTCGCTCAGTGGCAGAATTTTAAACCACCATTGTACGGAAATGGGCCACAAGTTATATTTGAATTGATTGGATGGAATGATATGTAAGGCTAAACACGATTAGTCGGACTATAAATGCTATCTTTTGTTGTCAAGGGAGACGGAAGTAAGAGTACTTTTTTTCAAACGATGGGGTAGAAATGGCCTGATTGGTTAGGTCTGTTAATATAGTTAATTGATAGCGTTAGTTCGAGACCACTAGTTCAAATAAGCTTGATAAAGCAACAGTGCGTTGAAGCCAGCTCATATTTTTGCTAAATAAAAGCCTGGAACATAAGCAGATGGGAATTTGTGCCAGTATTTGTGCCTACATTCATTGCTAGTCAACGTATCTGTGTTTATTTCCTTGAATTGTGGGACTGTGGTCCTAGTTATTGAAGCCGCACCTGGTCTGAGCGTTTGCTGAATCCAGAGGCTACAACATACTCTTTGGTCCCTGTAGTAACCAGTGAGGTGTCTTCAGAACCAGTGAGGTGTCTTCAGAACTAGTTAAGAAGTCTAGCAGAGGAGTCTTTGCCTGCCGCCATCACGAAAGTTAAGCCCTTCGTGGCCAACAGAGCTCAACAATTTGTACCCCTCCTTTTAAAATGAATTGTATTAATTAAAGAGGGGCAATTAATTGTTTTAATGTTCGGAACTGAGACCATCTCCAATACTAGTTCCAACATACACAAGCACATGCAGTCATGATGACCAATAAGAACATATCTTGAAGAACAAAACCAGTATTACCCCATATTACCACATCACAACTCACACACATAGATTACTAATATTGTATGTCAATGCACAGACCACATTTATCACTGTGTACATAATATTTGTAATTACATGTTATAATATTGCCTGGTTCACTGTGTAGTTGAATCAGGATCACTATTGTAGAAAAAATCAATACATCTGTATATATCTGAAATTTATCATTGAATCTTTTAAGATAGTCTTCTAGAGTGTTGACTGTTTGTGAGTGTCACAGTATTGTCAAGTATGGTGGAATAATTAAATTGTTTATCTGTTTGTTGTTGTGGTGACTTACACTTCATCATTTGCATAACCCTAGACAAATAACGTTACCAACACAATATTCCAGAATAATTCTGACTGAGACATAAATATGTGGCAGCAAGTAAGGTTATCTGTAAAACACTACACATATTAGATACAGATACCTTCACAGCTGATCTCAGTCAGTACACTAAGTCCCCTATAAATATTTATATCATCCCACTTTACCACATCAGCAATAAAAAAAAAGTGGTTCTCTCAAAGAAACACATGTATACGCTAGTCTCTTTACATGATCACTGTTCTATATAACTATCGCAATACTTGATAAGCAAAAGTGCTAATATATAAATAATGTTCAGGCTGTTACTTTTCCCGCTTCATCTGGATTATATAGCACATCGTATCTTATAAATTTTAACTTGTTCTCACAGAACTATCTGCATTAAAATCCTTATTTCTGGTTCTGTCGTTTTCTATAAGCTCTTGGTGCATTTACATTTAACGAGTGTCATCAACTCTGAACCCAAGGGTATTTAACTCTCATGTACTAATATATTATTTCCTTCTGGACGAATAAATTATTTGAGATAACTCTTCCAAACTATTTCGTAATAAAATATATTATCGTTTACTATCCTCTGGGAGTTAAATCAAATACCATTACACTTCAATTACTTTCGGCATGGAAGAGCTATGCAAAACAGAAATGGAAACGACATTTGAAAGCCGAAGTGATCTTGGTCTTAAGTAGGATTCTATGCATCCTTTGATGCATCCTTTGATGCATCCTTTGAATACAAAATAGAGTAGAAACCCCAAAATGACCATTAGTTAATAATGTACATGGCTAATACATTTAATTTGGTCACCAAACTACAAGAAACAGAATGTCCAAACAGCATAATCTGAAGTTCTTATTTAAAATATATGACATACCAAAACGTTTTACCTTTGCCTACATGAAGATGAAGATCGGTTTTCGATTTTCAATTCATTTAAATAAATAAAAAAATATCTCTCCAGACGTAATTCTTTAACAGTTTGGGAAGACGCTTGTCTCACAGTTCATAAATGTTTCCTCAGCGACTGACTGTACTGGTGAACATCAAGTCAAGTGTAACAACGGAAAGTGTGTGGCCGCAGAGTACCGATGTGATGGCGACAATGACTGTGGTGACAACACCGATGAATTAAACTGTCGTAAGTTTTCTGTGAACTTTCGAGCTTTAGATTAGCTAGAGTGCTTGCTTTTAGAGGTAACGTGACAACGTACTAAACCAGATCGTATCATGTTCAAGTCCACTCATTTAAAGATGTGTACCTGGCTCTTCTCTGAGTGAGAAAAAACGCAGGCAGGTAGGAAGGGAACTAGTCATTCCACGTCATAAGGCTCATATCAAGAATAATAGAAGTCTGTAAAGTTCCACTCCCCTAATGCAATATTTACTTTGAGACTACCTTTACTAAGCTTTCTGTATTCATAGCAACGTGTTCTTTTAAAATTACGAAATGAAAATTTTAGCGAAACAAGAAGGACTCATTTTTATTACGTTACTTTTTTGTGTGCTGTCTCGTTATGTTGATGACTAATTTTTGCCAGTCATGAGAACCGGACAAGGACAGTTTATTCATTTCATTACCTTTCCGTTCCCCATCGAGCATTGGTCATCAACTAGAACCCTCCAGGCCCTTCTGTTCTGTGCCATCCGTTCAAGGCGTTTCCATGTCGTCTTTATTCCTTCATGTCTGTCCCCACTTCTCTTCTCTGTGTCTTCTGTTTTCCTTTATTTCTCTCACCCTAGGGATTCTAGAGCATGGATAACCTTATAATGCTGTCAACTGACTTCTTTAGTCTATTTTCTAACCAACGCAAGCGTCTTCTGTTCATATCTTTTTTCATATACTACTGGACAAAAGTTAAGGGCCACCATTCAGTTTAGATAAAGTTTATATAATTGATTGGCAAACTGTAAAGACAAGTGAAAATGTCATTAAAACTGAGCTCAGAGAAATGTGTATACATTTCTGTGTGCACTAGGTTAATTTTTTTAAAATGTCCAAAACCTGGGTCACTTTAACCCGCACGTGAAAATTGCCATTGTTGCTGCAAAAACTCGTGGTTTTTGCAACACGCCCCACTAGTTCAAAAGGTGAAAAAGTGCGTTGAATTTGAATGCACGTGGAAAATGATCATCGGTAAAGAGTGTTCACCGTTGGTATGCAATAAATCAGTATGACAAGTGGTCAAAATGATCACTGCATTAGCCATGCCACCAAAAAGAAGTCTCAGCACTGTAGACCATGGTCGAGCCATGGCATGGATTCAGGATGGTCAATCTGTTCGTCATGTTGCAAGACGTTTAGCAGTGTCCCACTCTACCATTCAGAGACTTCTTTAGAGATTTCAAGCTATCGGACATTTGGAAAATCGACCCTGCTCAGGAAGAATTATATAAACCTTGTCTAAACTGAATGACGGCCCTTAACTTTTGTCCAGTAGTATATATTGGTGATCGTGCCATACCATTTCAATTCTTCTATATTAGTCAAGCACCCATTTATGAAAGATAAATTCCTGGTTGTAATTTTTCTTGTGAATCCGTGTTTCTCAGCTAAACACTAAACTTAAACTGCCTGCATGCGTGAGATGAAGGTTCTACCTTTTGTGTTGGACATGATTTTGTCTTTTTATTTGTTATTGTCATACACTTTTCAGTGCAGTGATGGTAACTCTTGCCTTATATACTCCTATTTCTAATTTATTGTCTCTTCTTCTTCTTCTTCCTCGTTCGTCCTGAAAAGGACGTTGGTTGCGTTGTGTCTGTTTACGCCGGAGCTGTGATATCTGCGCCTTTCGGCCGACATATCCGACTTCAGAATGGCATTTTTGGGGACCGGGTTTGCCTTCCCTCTTCGATCCCTACTCTCTCAGCCAGACTGCAGTGATGCAGCCTGTTTCCAGGACCACCACGTGGAAGTGGAGTAGGGTCTTGCTCAGCTCTGGTTCGCTGACCCTGACGCAAGCAGTCAAGCTATGGGTCGCCGACTGCATTCTCTATTGCTGCATCTTTGGGTCCCGCTTTGTAGGTTACAAAATGACATTCGTTAAAGTCTTTACGGATAATAGAATGTGATTCGATGTTTACAATAATTGACGCAACGTGTGTCATGAGTTTATGAAGATGTTGGAGAACAAAATTTCATTTATATATTCTTTGTGTTTGTGGATTTTCGTAAATTAGGAAAAAAAGAACAATACACACACACACACACACACATTTTATGTACCCCTGTGAATATTACTGACGAATTCATTACTGATCACGTGATTCTTACAGCCGATAGTGACTGCGCAGCTGGGGAGGTCCACTGTGACAACTTTGTTTGTATAGAAAATACTTGGTTCTGTGATAGCCTAGACGACTGTGGTGATGGTTGGGACGAGAAAAACTGTAGTAAGTATCTATCTATCTATCTATCTATCTATCTATCTATCTATCTATCTATCTATCTATCTATCTATCTATCTATCTATCTATCTATCTATCTATCTATCTATCTATCTATCTATCTATCTATCTGAGAGAAAGAGAGAGGAAGGACAGAATGTCAGACGGGCCTGCGTGCCCGATTCTTAACCCTTTGAAAATAAAGTTAGTTCGTTCGTTCTTCATTCTATCCATCCATCCATCCATCCATCCATCCATCCATCCATCCATCCATCCATCCATCCATCCATCTATCTATCTATCTATCTATCTATCTATCTATCTATCTATCTATCTATCTATCTATCTATCTATCTATCTATCTATCTATCTATCTGTCTGTCTGTCTGTCTGTCTGTCCGTCCGTCCGTCCGTCCGTCCGTCCGTCCGTCCGTCCGTCCGTCCGTCCGTCCGTCTATCTATCTATCTATCTATCTATCTATCTATCTATCTATCTATCTATCTATCTATCTATCTATCTATCTATCTATCTATCTATCTATCTATCTATCTATCTTTGTCTGCCTGTCTGTCTGTCTGTCTGTATATCTAACTGTCTGTAAGCCATCTATCTTTATATACTTATCTATTTGTCTGTTAGCCTACTCTTCCCTCTGAAAATAAAGACTCTTTGCCATTTCATTCCTCCCTTTTGGCCGCTGGTTATCATTTTCGTACCGCACCTGTGAGTTCAAAATTAAGAAGACTCAGTGGCGTAGAATGATCTGTTTCGCTGGGGAAGGGGAGTTAACGTAAGCATGAACTTTAGTTTTGGCACCTGTCTATGTAACAGACAATAGTAGATCTTTAACATCAACAAAGCCCTAGATGTTGAAACAGAGCATTTATTTATATATTTTGAAAGCTAACATGGTGTATGTGTGTTTTTGTGCGGCTGTGTGTGGATAAAATTAAGCAGCAGCATCAGAAAGCACTTGGGCACTTCATGCAAAGAAAAATGACATAATTAACATGAATTAAATAAAATGTCTTTATGTCCTCAAACTCTCATGATGAAAAACCGCATTAAAAGGTGTTCGTTGATCATACGGTTATGTATGACAGATAATGTTGTATAATTACAACACAGTAAATCTAAACGCATTAAAGCAGAAGTGATCAAAACACTTTCAATATTAACACTAAACATTCTAAATACCACTTGTTAAAAAAACTGGATTGAATAATCAAATAGAAGTTATCAATGAATACGAATAAAATTTCACGATATAGTTATCAACACTGTTTGTTGAGATAATAGTTATCAACATTGTTTGTTGAGATAATAGTACATGATAACATTAGCAATCTACTCAAAACAAACAAAAAATGTAAAATGCAACAGTGAATCTAGTCTGATTATAGAAATTTTCATTATGAATCGGTAATAAAAATAAAAATATCTAAATGGATCATCCATTACTACAAACTGTCACAAATGGTAACAAGACGTGCCATTAATAAGCAAGCAGTAAATACAATTGTAACAATATTTGTATGAAGGTAGGGCGTCTAACTGCCATATGAACGATGCGCCACTGGTCTAAACATTATTTTCACTGTGATTATATGTTTGCGCCAAGTGGAAACGTTTATGTATGCATCCTGAGTTTTTTCATTTGTGGAATAAAAGGGTAACTAATTTCCACAGCTAGTTCTTGTCGTACCAACCAGTTCAGATGTGCTGACGGTTCAAAGTGCATTGACCGAAGATGGGAGTGTGACGGAGAGGATGATTGTAACGATGCCAGTGATGAGCTGCAGTGTGGTGAGTATAGGCCTGACTATTCTGTGCGTTATTCTTTCTCACTCTGTTGACCCATCATTTGAATCTTTGTTACACTTTTCCTGTCTCTAAATCTGGCACCTAGAAAAGATACTAGACAATGTGTGACTGTCCTGGCATGGAAAAAAAGTCATTTAAGGAATTGATAAATAGCGCGTGGGACATCACGTTGAGGCATGATTGTCTACATCGTCTGACATAGTACTTGAAAACACGGAGGTTGTCATTCTCTGTCTCATCTTAACCTCTCTGACGTCAAAATCTATACTGTGTTTGGATGTGTGTGTGTTTTTTTTGTTTTGTTTTTAAACGCTGGAAGCAACCATCAGATTGAGACTGGCGGCAAAAAACAGATGTTCATGTGTCAGTTCAAAGTGAAAGTACAATAGACTCCTGCCCACTACATAATACCTGTATATGGAAATTAAGAAGCAGACAGTCCTGCCAAAAAAAAAAATAAATAAATAAATAAACATGAAGTAAAGTTTCAAACTGAGGACAACAGCCAAATGAAGTAGTAACAGCAACAATAAAAATATCTTCATAGAAAATTTGCACAGATAGCACACAGAGCCATATAACTGAAGTATACATTATCAAGAGATAGGTAATAATGTTCAAGTTAAGAACAGGTTACTGCAGATTCAAATACTATCTGTTCTTCTTCTTCTTCTTCCTCTTCTTTGTACAACCTCAGACGTCAACTTGAATATGATCACAGAAAGCAGTGATCAGGTTGAGTCTATTTGAAGCTTCATAGAGTTTTTCCAGGAATTGTATTGGTGACTGCCATATGTGAATTCTGTGTTCCACATATGTTGGGCACCTTTGAAGCAGATGTTCAACAGTTATTTTATCTGTGCCACATTTAACTTCATACGTACTTTCTCTCTTTAGCTTGTTGAATAGATGGTTTCCCAGATTGTTGTGGCCCGTGCGGAGTGTGATGATTACTTGTTCTTTTCTGTTGAGCTGATAGTATGCTTCATTTGTGTGTATGGCCTGGATGCTCTGCATCCCATTTGTTCCTGAATCTCCTTCTGATAAAACTCTTTGCCTCTTAGAAAGTTATGCTTGTATGAAGCTTAGGTAGCTTTCCTCCTTCCTTTGCCAATCTGTCAGCCTCTTCACTGCCGAGGTTGCCCTACTGAGATGGGATCCACTGTACTGCTACTCTTTTGAATTGCTGACATATTTTGTTTTACTCTTACGTCATCAAGGTCATGCATTATTCTGGCTCTTCAGCGCGCCAATTACTGTCAATGTGTCTGTGAGGAAAGCAACTTGTCTCTCTGTGCTTTCCTCTGTCATTAGAATACCATTTGTTCAACAAGTTAAAAATCTTGGACACAGGTCATATCTCCACTGTGAAAACATTAGTTCATGTTCTAAAAAAAATGTCGAGTCCACGACATGAACAAATGAGTTCGTGATCTTCAACAGCCTACTTGACGGAAAACAAGTACTGTATGGCGATGAGAGAAGCTTGAGACATGTCGTAGATTTTATCAGATAGGTAATAGATGTTTATAGCCCTGTCTGAGCAGAGGTGATAGTGATGACAATGTGAAAGTAAGGGGTAAGAAATAGTTTTATCACGAGGTGATCGTGTAAGAGAAAGGACAGTCTCTGAATAGAATAATTTATCTAATCCAGCCTATCTGGACGACGATATTTAAATCAGACGCACTTTCTCTCCTTGTACGAAATACAAGTTAAACTACACTCAAATGCACACAATTCTGTGACAAATACGCACGAACGTGAAAACAAACTATGAATAACATATAATGGATAGGGGGTTGACCGACACGATAACTAAAGGTTTCATAAAGTTTATTATCAATAGAAGATCACAACAATAAGCATATACATTACTAGATCATGGTTTACAGACAAAATTGCAAAAGAAGAAATTAATCAAACAGGTTCTCCCCCTCTGGTAAAGGAAAAGAAAAAACGATCCCAACATTAGTTAATTAACCCAAAAGATCAAAAGTTAACAATAGGTTATGAAATAGTCAGTATGGGAAAAGAATAAGTTCCGAATGTAATCTATCCCGTGACTACTTAGATTAGTGAGATGAAAAGAAGGAAGAAACCACATAAGCATATGATGTTAACAAAAGACATAAGTTTCTTTCTCCGTTCATTCAATTCCCACCCATTCAGTGGCCACTACCAGACTTTTGCTTACCCCAGTAGTTGTCGCAGGCATTCCAAGGAAATACACTAATAAGTAATAATACTATTTAGTGTCAAATTTAAGTTTTGCCAAATCCAGCCCCAGACTCGCCGTAGTTGCTGACTGCAAATTTCACGGGAGTCGCTAGAGTCGGTGATTTAATTTGTCCTGGATACAATAAGTTATCTATGCCTTAAGTTGGTTGGAGTAAGGTTCATGCGTGGTGATCGCCGACGTAGGATGAATAGAACATATATAGTTCCTATGTTGTTTAGCCTCAATTGGTTGAGACGCTAGGTTAAGTTACACAAATGTTGCTGACAATATATTTCGCCACAGCTGGCTGATGAGATTGATATAAGTAAATCTGGTAATAGTTCTGGTCCAGTTAATATTATAATTTAATGGTTCTATTCTTGTTTCTGTCATGAAAATGAGGAAAATTGGACCACACAGGTCGCAGCAAGAAGCTCATCAATATTAAATATCCCTGGATGCTTATATTATAAGTTCGTTTGATCATAAGTTCATATGGCTATTAAAAAAACCGCTAGTACTCAGGTTGATCAGCCTAGATGTTAGGAAAGAAAATATAAACATTTAACCAAATTATCAATATCATATCTAACACGTGTTTAAAATAGGACCTCTTCACCACTCCGTTATAAATTAGATTTAAAACACACGTGTCTAGCTTATCCTATCGTTTTTAACGCGTGATATGAACACTAGTCCTTTAAAAATTACATAAAATGGATAGACGTAAATAATATATACCGTCAGTAGACAGTTATTTAACGTATGTACTAGTCAATTTAAAACATCTCTTACTGGGAAATAGCGAGTAATTAAATCCACGTTACGGCTGAAAAAGATTTAGCTGTTAGTTATTTAATTAGCACAGAAAATCTCAGTGAAATATAATGAAAACTTTACACACACTAAATCACTTAAAGGCTAGTATATAAATTATTGCAATCAGAAAAATGAAACACTCCACGAAAATCTAATAATTTTCACTCTGTACGAGAAATCTAAGATATCGAGCTAGTGAATTTCAGATAGATTTCTGAACAACTGATCATGGCTATCGGAGAGACATGGTATATATCCGTAAATTCCGTTCTATCGCTCTTTAATGCGAAAGTCACACCTACTGCCAGACCCGAGCCCATTTGCCGTTCGATTCTTGAATCAAAGGTAATTTTACCACATCTCCCGCCGACAACCTCTCTGGCTTGACTTTCATCATCTCCGCCTTGCCGAATATCAGCTACGCAATTAATTCCCCTGAAAGTTTTACAATTCAAGGTCCGTCTCAGACTGCATTTCCCCTGATCAAAGAATCTATTGCGCCATGCTCCGCGCTCTCTCTGTTCCACCGTGCTTAATTGCCAAACGGCTCACGTGTTAATTGCACTAGTGAATCCTTTGTTCATGTAGCAAAAAATAAACTAGATGGGGAGGGGCAAAAGTGGATGATCACTGCTGCACTATTTCCATCTGTGACAAGACAAACCGTCAAGTTTATGTTGAGACAAACCGTCAAGTTTATGAAAGAAATATATGTGGTTATATGAAAGCGAAAGCAAAAGAAGAAATCAGCTGTGAAAACTAATCAACATCCATTAAAAGAATGCGCATTCTGTTCAATTTTTACGTAGTGTATTTTCTGGAGAATACAGAAACGATGCATTTTGCTTCTTGATACTTGATTGAATATCCATAAAACAAACACGCATGCCTTTCACTTTGTACATCATGTATTGACTATTGGGCATAACTTGGACTTAAAAAACCCAATGAAATTGAAATGGAACGGAAAGGAATGAAATTTGCCCAGGGGAATTAGGGACGTCATCAGAACATGCAGCAGGGGGAAAAACGCACAACACAATTTTTTCCCCTTCATTTGTGGCGGGTTGCTTGCTCGAAAATATAATACCTGCAGTTAGAACTCACCGTATATTCTACAACATCATGCGCTAAAGGATGAAATCATTAGATCAAGATAGTTGCTGTTCAAGGGAGATACTTTATTACCACTTAAATAAGCTACGTCCAGTAAGAAAGCACTATTATAAACTACGTACAGATGCTATCTATAACCAAACGCTAAAGCTATCTGACATATGAATAAAACACAATGCAGAAACGTGGCAGACGTCGATCTTGAAGAGGAAGAAGTACAAGTAACAGAGACGACCGTCAGTGAAAGAAGAAGAAACATTTTGGTAATACTAATGATAAAGACAGTCATTAATCATGATGGACGACATCTTTATATTATTAATTGTCTAAGTGAATCGTACATAGAAACAATCCCCCCAGCTTTTCTGGAAAGTACGAAAAAGGTGCGCACTGCGTCCTGAAAGCTGAATTGAACACCCATTAAAAGAACAAGCAGGATTTGCAATTTTTCGAGCTTAATTTTGGAAAAATACTGAAACGGCTCGCATTGCACCGTGAAAGCTGTATTTAACACCCATTTAAAAAGGATGAAGGATTTTAAATTTTTTTCATGTACATTTGACCATTGACTATAAGTTATGATAAGTTTGATTATTGAGATTCAAATAAGTCAAATAAGAAATGTAATGGAGGAAATAAAATGATCGCAGGACAGTTAGTGATGACATCCGAACATGTAGCAGACAGAGTACAACATAATTATCCCCCCTTTCCCTCCGGGGATGTTATTCTGGCAGAATAATCGCTCGCTATATTTAAAAAAAAACTTATTAAAGCTGTTATAATAGTAAAAAAAAAATAAACCCTGTTCGGTGTTTCTGACAGTTTGCGACGAAACCATAGAGTGGAAGTGCTCTAATGGTCGTTGTATCACCGCTAGCTGGAAGTGCGACGGAGACAATGACTGCGGTGATGCTTCAGACGAGTTGGGATGCCGTAAGTTGTTTCCCTGTGAAAGTCTTCTCTCGTCACTCAATTGCTTAAAAATAAAAAAAAACCAATCTACTGACTTATTTGCTAAGTTATTTATGTTCATAGTGGCCTCAGTTTATATTCACAGTTCTGAATGCTCAGACTGTTTTTTGATACTTTTTTTTAAAGTATTAAAAAAATGCATGCCTTATTTAACATTAAACAGAATTTTGATGTGTTTATTAAAATAAAACCACTTAATGTTATTATACGGATGAGCCAGATGATGATAAAGGTGCCTCTTAACTCTTCGATTCCAGAATTAATGTGCCGAATTTTTATTTCTACAGAATTGTAAACAGTGCAGTGTACATCTTTCAGTCTAAATTTTATGTTAATTTTTCTTTTAACATACACATGATATACGTCAAAATGAGGATGGACTGACGGAGAATTCTAATTATTAACTAAGAAATTAGTATTTACAAACACGCAGCTAGTATACATTAAAAAAGTTGTCTATTATTTCAAAACAAAAACGAACAAAAAATACCAGAAAATTCACAGTAAAATATGAACTTTCCGAATGCCAGTTTATGTTTTTTCATAATTTCATGTTTTGATTTAAATTTCTGTTTTTTTTTATGTTCGTTTACCTGTGCTTTTTGTGTGGCAACTTTTATTAATGTTTATTTTAATTTACTGTGAAGAAGTAACGCGTTTAAATGTAATGGACTGCAGTTCTACACGGTAGGTAACTGGCAACATGCCATATGCTGCTTAGTAGCCTTTTACGACTTGCATTGTAGATTACATATTTAAACTCAGACAGTATTTTACAAGAATAGTGTGTCCGTAAACCTGCGTTATCAATTGTCATCTTTCATTACTTCATTGTTTAATCTTTTATTTTAATCAATGTTTTGAACAGCCGAACTACACCCCAGTCTATGCAGCGACATGCTGAGTCTCCGTGACTGCGCCTTGATGAACGAGACGGCTCACCCCATCTGCCAGGACGCCGTGGATGGACACAAATACTGCAGGAAGTATTGCAGTCTCTGCATCACATTGACCACCGGGTAGCCTGACACATTAATTCCAGCATAGCTAAGCCCGGTGTTGGGGGAGATGTATCAGTACATTGTGGGAGATTCAAAAACACATTTAGGAACTCTTTTTTTTCACAGGTTCACATTAAGTTAGGAAAATGTCATTTAAAAAAAAATTACATATAGTCACCCCGAGTTGGACATTTACTGTGAATAAATATTTTTGTTAATAATTACAATGATATTGTGGAGTTTTATACGCACTATACTCATAAATAACAGATTCATCCATCTATCCATCCATCCATTCACCAAACAAATCCGTCTGTCTATCTTTGTTTGTGTGTCACAATATGTTTGTGAGAGGTTGTTGCGGACATATACTCTCTAAAAAGCTAAGTTTGGCTTTTGTGATGTTTTGGTATGTGAGTACAAGGTGAACTCAGGTTTTAGTGTTTGTTACATGAAGTTTGCTTAGTTGGGGGTTATTAGGTGCAAGCTTGTGAGCTGTGCTGTCCTGATATCTCATCTGAGTGAGTAATGTTCAAAGGTCATACGAAGATTTGAATTAATTAGGTAATCAGTTGTGTTCTGGACTCAAACATAGACGACGTGGTTCCGGAAGCTGGTCTCTGTCTCAGAGTGATAGAGTCTAAGGGCGGAGACTTCGATCAGAAGGCGTATCGGATCATTATACATTGTCTGTCTCCAAGAGTTTATTACAACTCGTGTTAAATTAAAACGACCCTTGTTCTGGAATAGCCAGAATAAAAGCAGCAGAGGTATGCCAAAAACTACATGGATAACTGGAAACCTGATGAAAGAACATATGGAAAGACTAGGAGATGTTGGGACAGAAAGACGTGGCATAGGTTTGTTGAAGGCCTTTGCTCCTTGGGGAGATGAAAGGTTCTGACGTATAATGAAAAAACAGCCTACAGTAATCCGACAGTCGTTGTAATCTCATAGCGCTCTGTGATTTGCTAGCAAAACCATGCATTTTCTGCCTGTGTTTACTTACACAAGCGTACTTTTTCGTCCCGCCTCTTTTCTTTGAACATAAGCAAAGGAAGTGTTTACAAACTTTCGTGACCTGCCAGTCATAACAGGTAGCGAATCAGGTTTGTTTACCGCGTCTTCTCACGCGAGCTTATCTGTTGATCATACGGTACCTGACAGACCGCACGTGAAAAACACAGAATCTTTTGAAATCTACGAAAGGAAATCCAAAACTCCCCGAGTAAGCTTTAATGTGGAGTCGCGGGCAAATACTTCGAGAACCCCGTTACACGTAATAAGTCTTTTGATGACGGTCTAAAACGCCGACGAAAGACTGGCCATAAGCCTATATCTTGTAACTCTGTTTCTGATTCTCCGTTACACACAGTAGCGCGAAAACTAACAACATCTACAGATCAGAGAAATATAATGATATATAAACTGTGTTTTCTTAAACCTGCTATCAGTTGTCACTCATAATTTTTTAATACTCTAAGCACGCAGTTCTAGAACCATTATTGTGGAAAATGTGTTATTAGCATTCATGGGGATTTTTCATTCTGATTTTCTGACCTGATCACAAGTGCGTCCAGCGGTCCTTTTTTTCTGATTGGTTAATGTTGTCTCTTTTTCTTGGCTTGTGCGTCACCAATTTCATTTGTGAGCGAGTATTCGCCAAAGATACATGAGAAATATTTTAACTTATAATTTTAACTGGACTTACCAAACCCAGAAATTTTTTCCAGTTTTTGCCAGCCCACTGGGTTGTACAAAATAACATTAATGTTCCCGACTTCTGACAGTTGTATTCAAGCGGATTTATCCAGATTTTACGCTGTGCAGAAATCGGAGCTCTAACATAGAGTTGTCCGATAGGATTATCATCATCATCATTTGTAACTTTTTTTGGCAACCAGATGTTTTTCAATATTGGAGGTATTTTCCTCTTTTAACTGTGAACCCCAAGAGCACGTTTCTGCATCAACTATTGGCGGTGACATTTTGTTCATCCAGGAAAACAAAAACACCAGATTCGGCGTTCACCTCACTAGCCTTTGTTTGTTAGAGTATGAACTCGGGCCAATTTGGGAAGTGAGCCTGATATTATATTTATTCAGGGATAATATTATTTCTAAGAGATATCACCAAGAGTAGGTAAGAGTGATTGAGTGGCCACTGTATGAAAGAGTGCGTGATTATTTTTCGTTGTTTTGGGGAATTTACCAACATTGGATTTGCTTAAACTTGTTTACTTTACTGAGTAGCATATAGTAGGAACTTGTTTACTTTACTGTCTACTCTGTAACATAGTGCTAACCTTCGACCTTTGAGTTATTAACTTTTGGGTTCTTTTCTCCAGAGAGAGAGGGCGCATTTATTCTGCTATTTCATATGTATGTAAATCTGATTTTATTTGATCTTTCTTTAGATATTGGTGTTGTCAAGTTTAATGATAATAAACAACAAAGAAACTTAACTTTGTGTGTTGGTCAAACCCATACCCAAGTAACCGTAGTTTTTCACGTTTGTGTGTCTTGTTGTCACATAGCTGTGTGTGTGTGTGTGTGCAGTTAAACTTATATTTATATGTATAAGGAGGGCAAGATTGTCTTGTACTAAATTACAGTCGTATAGATAGGCTGGAATAGAGAAACTTACTCATTCCAGAGACATATTTTTTTCCTTAAGCTACCACTCGTGAAATCTATTGCTCACACCTTTCTCACTTACCTATCACCATTCACTCTACTCAGACGGGCCAAAAATAACTCACAACCTATCTGTACGACAAAGGTGATGAATGAATAACGCTGAATGACGTTTAACTTGACTTCCCTTTTGACAGTTTTGAATGTTACTATATCCGACTGCACCCCATTACTTCACATTCTAACAATTCCTTCTGTGCTTTCTTTGAGAGCAATGAAGCCACATCTTTTTGGGTAGCGCTTTATTTATCGTGTCCTTGAACAGCACCAATTTTCCGGTTTTCAGTTTCATCCTATTTAGTTCCTTCCAACCCGTCTCGCACTGCCTCAGGACGTCAATTTTATGGTTCTTCATTTCTGCTGCCACCTTTGCAGTTTCTCTTTTTCATTTGGTGTTATAATGTTCCAGATTCTATATCTGGAGAAATTCCTGGAAGAAAAACAAATGGTAAGCCAACAGTCTGCCATCAATGGTACCTATACCTTGTAGCGGTATGGCAAATTGCGTACCCTGACAATCCCCAGAGCTATGCCAGTGGGAGTTTTACTCCTGGTAGGTTCAACCAAGCTGGACTGGTCTGTGTGGGTAGGGGTCAGACAAAAGCTGGTACCCTGGTCCTCCAGGTTGGGGGTTTTAGCATAGGGCTGACACCCCTGTCTATGTAAAAAAAAATAATGAAGTTACGGAAACAACATCAAATGAACAAACTTTGCTGCGGGATGGACATTCGGAGTCTGTGGCTCGTATGACTGTCAGTGGTGAAAGCCGAAAGGAAGCCACTGACATGAAAACGGATGTCCTGGCCGCAAAACAGGATACAAGAATAGGATTTTGGAATGTCAGGACAATGTACGAGACAGGTAAACTAAGACAGGTCACGGCAGAAATGAGAAACTATAGGTTACACATCCTGGGGATAAGCGAGAGCAGATGGACAGGGGCAGGAAAAGTTAAAACAGCAACAGGAGAAACAGTACTTTACTCTGGAAGAGAGGATGGACAGCACAGTGAAAGCGTAGCCATTATTCTACAGAAAGGGATAGAAAGGACATTACTGGAATGGAAACCCATCAACAACAGACTGATACGATTGAGATTGAGAGGGAGATTCACCAACACTACAATAATACAATGCTACGCACCAACGAATGATAGCGATGAGGAGGTCAAGGATGAATTCTATCAACAACTGCAGAAAGAAATGGAGGACACACCTAGATATGATCTTGTTATAGTAATGGGAGACCTCAATGCGAAAGTTGGTACACACAATACATATAATGAAAGAACAATGGGGAAATGCGGCAGCGGAATAGCAAACGAAAATGGGGATAAGCTAATAAGTTTCTGTAGCATTAACAACCTGGTCATTGGAGGAACACTTTTCCCACATAAGGAAATTCACAAGTTAACATGGGAATCACCAAATGGTTGGGACAGAAACCAGATAGACCACATCATGGTTAACGGTAGATGGAGACATGCATTACAAGATGTGAAGGTAAGAAGAGGTGCAGATGTGGGAAGCGATCACCATTTAGTAGTAGCAAAACTGAAAGTGAACCTAAGAAGGTCTGGACCAACTGTAACTACACAGAAAAGGTTTGACATCAGCAAATTGAAGGACCCCCTTACCAGAAAAGCTTTTGCGGCCGACATTAAGAAACGATATCAATTTGCCAAAAGCCAGGAAAAGACATTGACTGATGATATAGACCAGAATTTCAACACCATTTCAACAATATATAAGGAAAGTAGCAAATCATGCTTAGGATTCCAGGAAAGGAAGAAGCAAGACTGGATAACACCAGAAACACTAAACACCATAAAGATGAGAAAGGAAATGAAAAGAAAGAAAACAGAAGCGAAGTCCCCCAGGTTAAAGCAACTATATAGCGAACAGTACAGTCAACTGGACAGGGAAGTTAAACGCCAAACCCGAGCCAACAAAAGGAATTTCCTAGACGATCTTGCAAAACAGGCAGAAGAGGCAGCACTGAGAAATGAACAAAGCACAGTATACAAAATAACTAAATTCATCAGCGGAAAACAAGGTGCAAACAATATTACATTAGTAAGAGATAAGCAAGGAAATCTCATCAAGACAGCAGAGGGACAGGAAACAAGATGGGCAGAGCACTTCAGAGAAACTCTGAACAAGGAAATACCAGAGACACAATTGAATGTTCCTGAGGCTGAAAACGATCTAGATGTAAATACAGACATTCCACGAAAAGAAGAAATCATCACAGCAATCAAAGGGTTAAAGAACGGTAAAGCTCCGGGCCATGATAACTTAAATGCAGAGCTATTGTCAAATTGCCCAAGAAGGGAGATCTTTCAGACTGCAATAATTGGAGAGGAATCACTCTTCTCTCAGTTCCCAGCAAAATACTAGGCAGGATAATTATACAGAGAATTTCAAAGGCAGTAGACTACAAACTGAGGAAAGAACAAGCAGGATTTAGAAAGAACAGAAGATGTGTAGACCATATATTCACTCTCAGGAACATTATAGAGCAGTGCTCAGAATGGCAAAGACAGCTTTACATAAATTTTGTTGATTTTGAAAAGGCTTTTGACAGCATACATAGGGACAGTTTATGGAAAATACTGAGGGCTTATGGAATTCCAAGCTGCATAGTGTCAATCATAAAAAGCCTCTATGCCAACTTTACGTGTAGTGTTGGGCAGAGCAACCTAACCTTCGAGGTGAAGACAGGGATGCCCCTTATCAACCACTCTATTTTTAACAGTCATAGACTGGGTGATGCGCCAGACAACAGAGGGCAGTCCAAGAGGAATAAGATGGACTACATTTTCAACATTGGAAGATCTGGAATATGCAGATGACAATGCATTGCTGGCACATTCACATCAACACATCCAGGAAAAAACGGATAGACTTAATAAATTTAGCCAGCAGGTGGGCTTGAACATCAATTTAAAGAAGTCTGAGGTCATGACGCTCAATGTGAGCAACCCTGAGCCCATATCAGTAAGGAATCAGCAACTGGTACAGACAGATACCTTCACATACCTAGGAAGCATAGTAACACCAGGCGGTGGGGCAGGCAAAGACATCAACATCAGAATGAATAAGGCAAGAACAGCCTTCTTTAGCCTAAATAACATCTGGAAGTCCTCCCAATACAGCACAAGCACAAAATTAAGATTATACCAGAGTTGCGTGCTTTCTGTGCTTCTCTATGGTGCGGAATGCTGGAGAGTTACAGAGAAGGAAATGTCGAAATTGTCCTCTTTTCACACAACATGCCTAAGAAAAATTCACCGAATCTTTTGGCCGAATACCATCACCAACCAAGATCTGCTTACTCGTAGCAAGCAAGAGGACATGCATACCATCATAGCTGGCAGACGCTGGAGCTGGGTTGGTCATGTCCTCAGAAGAGACCCCGATGCCATCACAAGAACAGCTATGCTTTGGACCCCTGAAGGAAAGCGAAAGAGAGGCCGACCAAAAACAACTTGGCGGAGGACTGTGGAGGATGAGATGCAA
Source organism: Oreohelix idahoensis (assembly GCA_024509875.1). Classification (NCBI taxonomy): domain Eukaryota; kingdom Metazoa; phylum Mollusca; class Gastropoda; order Stylommatophora; family Oreohelicidae; genus Oreohelix; species Oreohelix idahoensis. The sequence goes on along the minus strand of JAMPIV010021036.1, from coordinate 166,754 downwards.
AGAATGAACCAGAGTTGGGGCACTGTACGAAGGATGGCCACCGACCGTGCAAAGTGGAATCAATTTGTTGTTGCCCTACAAGACGCCACTAGGCGTGATGGCCACTGACTGCTTTGACGGTCGGTGGTTAAGGATCGAAGAAGAAAGAAGCCAACAATCAAGACTTATTCTGGCTATCCTGGACTGAGCTATTAATATCATGAGTATGACCTTTTGATATGAATGGCTGAATTTTTCTTCTTTCTTTTTTTTTTCTTCCTCCTTCTGTGCTACTTACAACGCATAGAGCAACTACAGCAACTAGTTCTCTTGCTGGAACCTTCACCAAGCATTCACATGCTCATGCAGCAGTGGTTTCTGTGGTAATGTGCTTTATATTATGAAAAAAACAAACAAACAAACAACAACACAAAAAGTAATACGTCTTACTAAGAGAAAGGACAAGGAAACCTACGTTGCGGCCACAAGGCCTTCTTCAGGGACAGACAAACAAAAGACAGAAGGGAAAGAAAGTGAGAATTGAGTGGAGAACATGAAACTATAGGAATAAGAGACAAATACTCCCGATAGTATCACATGTCGGAGCGAAAATGGCCGCTACTAAACCGGAAACCGGAAGTCAAAAGTACATTGAAACTATAAATAAAAAATAATGAAAACAATTAAAGAAAAGAAAAAAAAAGCGTGGAAACAATGGTGCAAATATAATTGGTGCTAGATAGAAAAAGACGCCTCAGACAAAAGAATGCTGGTTGACGTTTGCATCTGATGGCTGTCACCTGGATGTCAGTGGCACCGTGGTGGCCAGGGCGAATGAGTGGATGGCCATAGGTGTGGGATTTCAGCTGCGAGATGTCGTAGAGGTGTCTGCAGAATAGCATAATTGACGTTACGTGACTCGCATGTGAAGCCCTGGGTGATGGTGAACTTGCCTTAGGGAATGTCACTGTGCGTGTTTGGATTACATACTGGCATGTCTTGCATCGTGTCCGGTTACATGGCTGGGTACCGAAATGGCCATCGTCGACAGTTTTCAAACGGCTGTGGACTAGGAGGTCCCTCAAATTTTTATTCCGTCTTTATGCCAGCAAGGGTGGCTCACTAAACACTTCCCGTGCCACTGGGTCGGCTTGGAGGAGAGGTAGGTGGCGATACATGATCCTTTTAACAGCAGCGCTGTGAGGGTGATAGGTCAATATTAACTTGACTCTGTCCTAGGAGGTTTTGTGGCGGGGGCTGAGGGCCACTAGACGTGAGATAGGGAGAACACGCTATAAGGCAGAGGTATGAACATCCTCCGGATACTGTCTCCTGCGGAAGAAGTCTAACATTTCCTGGGCTCGGCATAAAAAGTCATCATCGTCATCGCATAACCAACGGAGGCGGAGAAGTTGTGAGAAAGGCAAGAAGTCACGACAAGCTTGAGGATGAGAGGAAGTGTACAAGAGGTAACTATGTGCATCAGTGGGTTTGTAGTACACAGAAGTGTTAAGTTGGGGGGGGGGGGGGGGGGTGACAACAATGTCAAGGAAATTAACAGAGACAGTGGAGATGTGAAAGGTGAATTTAATCGCAGGGTGGAAGTTGTTGATGAAGTGTATGAACCTAGATAGGCCAGCCTCTGGCATATCAGTAAGACCTATGCCATCATCTATGTATTTATGATACATAAATGGACAAGGTCCAGGATACTGCTGCCACACCTGATACTCCAGGTAGGCCATGAACAGGCAGGCATAGCTGGGACCCATCTTGGTACCCATAGCGACTCCACTGACTTGGTCAAAGAACTGTATTTATATAAGGAGCATGCCAACCTCTTGTACAACCTCATATTAGTCACCTTTAACGGACTGCTTGGGGGTTCCGAATTATCCTATTCTGGAGTTGTCTCTTCAGGAACCACCGGGAACTACACGGGTTAGATGGCTGACCTGAATTATCGGAATTTCTTGCCTTGGGTGATTTGTTTATGTTTCAGAAAACGTATAGAATTTATGTTTCTGGGCGATGTGGTTATAGGTTCAATGTTCAGCCCTCAGTAGTTACCTTCTACGACATACTTGGTAGTATACAGCGTTACTACTTTTTGTTTCCGTGTTAACACACGAAATTGAATAACAAGATCACTGTTGAGAGCACGTCATGGGTGAAACAATCTTGGACAGTTAGCTTTTGCATGATTGTTGCGCACCATGTTGAGCCTCACCAAAATACACAAGTTAGAATTCGTTAGGGAGCCGCGGTAGCATAGTGGTTAGTGCACTGGCGTCCTAGCTCAGTTGTCCATGGTTCGATCCCCAGATGAGGTGTGATTTTTAAGGCCGCAAACGGCTCCTGGGTCGACCCAGCCCCAGTTGGGTACCAGAGCAACTTCTGGGAAGTTTAAGGCGGCCGGCGTGATGCTGACCACATCACCCCTGGTGTGCCGATGGTCGAGAAAATAGGGGCCTAACACCATATTCCCAATATACCTCAGTGGGCGTGTAACAGGATCCTTTACATTCCTCCCTAGAATTCGTTAACGATGGCGAAGAAGTGTATCGAAGGAAAATGTGGACTTAAAAACGGGAGTCTGCTTATAGCCTTGGGCCTAGGAAGATGTTTTATTCCATGTGTGGCATGGCCACATATCAAGGTGTAGAATTTTAAGAGTATAACCGCCAAGGTGTCCTACATGTGTATTTCAAGAGAACATTTCAGTGCCTGAAGCACTCATCTCATCTCATCTCAGCCCGTAACCCGTCATGGGTCGTAGGGGTGCCATGGTGGAAGCATCAGCAGACAGGGTCCTCCACTGCTCTCTATCCTCAGCAATGCGTACAAGTGTGGAAAAACCGTGTCCTGCCCATTCTTTGATGTTATCAGCCGAGGATTTTCTCTGCCTTCCTCTTCTCCGTTTACCTTCGACTGTTCCCTGAAGGATCGTTTTCGAAAGGGAGTCATGACGTGTTACATGCCCAAACCAGGCAAGCTTTCGACGTTTCACTATTGACAAAAGTGGTTCTTGGTGGCCTGCATAGGTGTTTATCTTCTCTCTAACATAGACATTTGTTTTGTGCTCTTTATAGCAAATGCGCAGAATTCTTCTATAACATTTATGCTCGAAAGCCTGAATCCTTCGCTCCGTATCTGCAGTGAGTGTCCAGCCCTCACACCCATACAAGAGAATAGATAATACAAGTGATTTGTATAATTTGATCTTCACAGGAAAACTGATGTTACTTTTCCAGATCTCATTCAACCTTGTCATGGCAGCTGAGGCCATCTCAAGTCTTGTCTTGATTTCTTTACTTGATCTTCCATCACTACATATAGTGGACCCGAGATATTTAAAGGTGTTAACTTCTTCTAACGTTTGCCCATTTAACGTAATGTTGGTCGGAACATGTTTCTTATGGCTATTCACCAATATCTTGCTTTTTTCTATATTAATTTCCATCCCATACGTTCTTGTTATTTTCTCCAGTCTAGAGGTAAGGTCTTGAAGTTCTGATTCTGATCCAGCTATCAGATCAATATCATCAGCAAAACGTAGGTTGCACAGAGGTCGGCCTCCAATCGATATGGTTGATTTATAATCGTAGAGAGCCTCCTGCATAATATGTTCTAGATATATATTAAAGAGCACTGGTGACAGGATACATCCTTGGCGAACTCCTACAGTTGTTTTGAAAAATTCTCCAATGTCGTTGCTTGCAAAAACAGCACTGTTTGCGTCCTTGTATAGTGCTTCAATGATATCTATGATGTTAGTATCAAAATTGAATTTTCTCATTACTTGCCATAAGCCTTCATGCCAGACTCGATCGAAGGCTTTTGTGAAATCGATGAAGTTATGGTAGGTAGATGTTTTTCGATAAGTCTAATATTGAAGATTTTGTTTTTGAAAAGCCATGTTCCTCTGACAAGATTTCGATGTTCAAGTTCACCTTATTTCAAGAGCTCTGCTGGTATATTATCCACACCCGGTGACTTCCCTCCTTTCATCGAACATATAGCCTCTTCCACTTCTTCCCGTAATATTGCTGCATTTCCGAGTTCCCTGTTTTCGCACTTAATGTTGTTTAATATGCCTGAAGCACTACAAGTTGGTAAGCTTGAATTTAGTAAGAGATATTATTCCGCAGACGAAGATAAAACAGTTCTTTAGAGCATGGGACTATATGAATGAAAAGTTGTGAAATTGATTAGCGGTCTTATGGCGAAGTCCATGACTCAAGATATATGAATAAAATGGATTAAATAGAAAGGAAAATTACGAATATTCGTTGGATAGAAATAAATCCATCGCAATATACGATGAGAATAATTTGAGGTGCATATCAGCACTTTATGTAGAGTTCTGCAGACGTTAAGAATGGATAAAATGAATTACCAATAGAAGTAATCTATTGACACGTATGGAGCAAAATGATTATGTGAGATTGTTTTGTAGAAAATAAAGAAAGTCGTTCCAAACCAGAAGTCTTCAAAAACTATTTGAGTAAAACTTGGACAGTTCCAATTTATTATTACAGTTGATGGAGTATTGACATCCAATATGAATACAAGTAATCAAACGAGCACGAATACAAGCTAATGAACGAACATGGCCAATTATACATAACACATTCGGCCAAACAGAAAGGGGAGTATTGAATGTTATGTACAGAATTTATAATCAAAAAGAAAAATCAGAACGTTTTAATGAACCTAGACATTGCTCGGGACCACATCTCTTTTTCTCTTAACATTCACCAATGTGAACAAGACATTAACAAATATTAAACATAAGTGATCAAGACCAGAGAAAAAAGACAGTGACCATAAATAGGACATACATTGACGAAAAAAAAAGCAGATAAACATTACTGGGCAGTTTTTGTTCTTGAATCTCCAAGACAGCAGAAATAAAGAAGACTGAAAAACTAATGAAAAAAGAAATTTTAGGTAGATGTGATAGGGATAAAGATGGCAAGGAAAGTAGTTAAAGGGATGGTGCAGAACAGGCACGTGCGGCATGAATTTATTATTGGTCAATACTCTACACCAGGTGATCGGCAAACTTAATTTTTTTTTTTTTTTAAACAAACGGGGTGAAATTTAATTTGTTAGGTCTCACAGGTAAAGAAGACTGGTAAAACGAAAAGTGTGATGAGTGCTTGGTTTGGTAATGTGTATGACGTATTCTTTTAGTACTGTGATATCTTGGTATATTAACTCTTTTACTCCGGAACATCGCTCAAAGCGTTGGTCAGATTTGACACCCATGCCAAAACAACTCTCTGAGCGTTGTTTTTAGTCTATCACGAATTTTAATTACGGCACAGGGTGGAAAATAATTGCGGAGTCAAAGAGTTAAACACAATACTTTTTAAAAAAAATCTAATTCGATAAAATAGTCCACATTCCACTCTTCTTTAAAACGCGACATTCAGACACAACTTTTCTCTGTTGTGTTCCCTCTTGTTCTGATATGGTGGACACTGAATAATCATATATTTTGATATAAATATATACCAACGTTCACTGTAGCAGACTCTGGCACATCTGAAAAGACGCACTATCTCTCTGTATAAAGCATTCGAAACAGTGAGATGAAGCAAATTTCAGCAAAGATACATAAATATTACTGGCGAACTGAATCATTTGAGTTTAGGCACAAAACTTCATGACTCATGAAAAAAGCGTACAGAGTTTTAAAAAGAATTGTCAAAAACGATGTAAAGTTACTATATTCCACAGTTTGCTGTGACGTGTAGGAAATGGATCATTGATTCAAAAGGTTGGCATGTCGTTAGCGGGCCGGAGAAAGCTGCGGGCCGTAGTTTGTCGACCGCTGCTCTTAAGGGGAAGAGTAATGGATGAATGAATATAATATTGCCAATATTAGAAATGGTAGTTGACCTCATGACGACCCAGCACATAACGGCTAGCAGCACGTTCCCACCATGGAGGTGATATATTAACTTGCTATCTTATTTATAAATATTTTTTTTTGGGTCTAATTTAAATCAGAGTACAGATCATATAGTCTGCATTTTGTTTGTTAAGGTGTGTGTAACATTATAGTAAAAACAAAATGAAATATAAAATTAAAAGGTAAGTTACAGGTTATAAACAAACTATCCGATATTTCAGATGTGATATAATATTAATAAAGCTCGTCCACGAGGTAAATGTTAACTATAGCGGATAACAGCAGACTACGGGGACGGGGGTCACAAAATTCATGTTGTTCTCACATCCTTTATAAAAGAAGCGATCTTCGCTCGTATTTTGTGTGTGACGTCCGATTTATTTAAACCCACCTCCCCCTCTACTGTCTTCACACTCCGTCAGTAAATTTTGGACACACTCCTCCTCACTGCAGTGCGTCATGTGTGGACGACCCTATACCAAACTGAAAAGAACGCTGTCAAATAGTTGTAAATCGCAAATATATATATAGCTATGAAATTCATCAGAAAGAAGTGCGCAGCTACAGAATGGTCCCAAATATATAGTTGAATCATCAGTCAGAGGTACATGGTGGAAATAGTTCAATAGGTCACTGAATATTCCTCCTGTTAAGGCCTGTAATTAAGGGGATGTAACCCATCAGGGTTGAATTGGATGTATGAGATTTAAGGTTGTATCCTTTTGAAGCGAGTTATCGTTGCTGTGACTCTCTCTTTCTCTCTCTCTCTCTCTCTCTCTCTCTCTCTCTCTCTCTCTCACACACACACACACACTCTTTTAAAACAAAGATAATGAAAATGAAGACTTTTTAATGCTGGTGGTGATCAGAATGTTGGTGACTGCTATTATGGTGGTGGTGAGGTGATGATGATAATGATGCGATTGTCACGAGAGGGTTGATGTTATTGAAATTATAAGATATCCTGGACACAAAGTTGTATCAGGTGATACCAGGATAGTGCCAAATAAGAGTCTGGTCTTAAAAGTAATACCTCCTTCTCTGAAAAGAGTAAAGGTGTATAGATATCACAGGTAGGACCAAGCTGTATAAGTTCCTAGAGAAGATGGTAATATATTACTCTAAGTTCCTACTGGCCCCTCTCCAGATCCTCCTATGATTATGTTATTAGCTCTGCTAGGGGTATTAACTAAATTATCTACCAACAAGAACTTGAACTTAACTTAAATTATTTAAGTAAGTCTGCTGGTAAATATTTACAATTTATTTTTACAGTTTCTCTTTTCTGTTTGAACAGCTTTCAAGTAAATCAAATTCAATTACAACAGTAAATAAATAAAACATTAAAAAATAGTTCAAAGGTATCAAAAGTCATTAAAGTTGTTGAAAGTTCTCTCTTTGGTTAACTATCTCTGCTTGACGTATTTCTATATCTTCCTAACACTTTTATTTCACTGTCATTGAATGTTAGGATATCACTGGCTATATCTATGCCTAAACACTGTTCATCAGGAACTAGTTTTGTCTATTATTAAGGTGTGACTCGGATACTCTACAGTTGCATTGTTTTGCAACTCATCTGTTAGAATGAAGCTGATTCCACTCTTGTCCAGGAAGGAAAAATTAGTTGAACTTCCTCCAGGCAGTAGGTACTTGATGACTGGCCCCCTGAACTCAAAAGGAACTTGCAACAGTAGTAATTTCAGTAGTGGCTGACTCTTTTATGAGTACTTGGGTTGACATGATATAACCTGAAACATATTAAATGTAACCCCTATATTGTCCATCACTACCCCACTATCACAAAGGGTGGGGATGATAGACAGTTTCAGACAGTGTGCTAGCAGATGCACAGGACATATTATAACAGTAACAACCAAATCCAGTTCACTGTGACTACAATTTTCCTTTAAATTCTTAGTTAGAGCCATTTGTCCATGATCCGACTCCATACAATGATTAGGTCTTGTACAAAATACTAAGTAATAGCTTAAACAATCCCGTAAAACAATCGCTTTCATCCTTCCTTACGTTCCTGGTGTGGGGTCCCTTCCATCAAGAAATAATTCTTTAAATGCTTTTCTAAACCTATAGACACACTTTTGCCACCATTCTCAATTATTTGAATATATATCTTGGCATTGTTTTGCCTCCAGAAATTACACAATGGTTCAAAACACATCTACACATTTCCTAACGCACTCTGTAATTAATCAATAGAACTACATATATTTATATACATATATATATTCTTTCTTACCCTCAGGCACATACAGTCGAGCTGTTAATGGGTATCTATTAGTCTGCTCCTCAGATACAAACGGCAAAGGCACTCTGCATTAACACGCTGATGCTCACTGTATTTTTGAATACAGCCTGCTTTTCTATTTCGGGTACGTTCTATATATATATATCCCAAAGGCGGACGCCAGAAGGAGTTTACTACCCACCGTGTGTTTTGCGTTCCGAAAATGTATGTAAAATCTGCCTATGTGTACAAATCAGGAAAACTAAGATTTCATTTATCTACGTTATTCCTGGAGCGATTTTATTCATCTAAGGCTTAAAATACGCTCTGAATTATCCTTTAACTTCCTATCTAATTGTCTTTTACTTTCCTAAGTGCATTTTATTCTATGCGTACTCTAAACAGCACAATTATGGACTAACCTGAGGTCCCGGTGCAGTCAACCAGAGATTTCTCCCTTCCTATAGTACTATTCGTGGAAATCTCTGCACAGACGTGTAGCGCAACATTCCCAGTATTGCATTAGTGACCTCTTCCAGGTGGTACTTCTTTCATAATGCTGTAATTAAATGTCCTCTTCCACTTGGTTGCACAAATTTGGACTGGCCATTTTGACGGCCTAATGCTTTAGTAAACACTGGTTAAAGGTACCATCTGATCAGTCCGTGTATCATGCAGTTCTCACAAAGTATGGCGCGCGGTTTGAGTCAGAGTTACTCAGAATGACGTATTGTGAATCAGACAATTTCACGACAGCAATGATGATGATATATTCCATATGATGCAACAATGATGATGTTGTAAGGGTAAGGATGATGCGATAATGATGATGTTGTTAGAACTATAATGATGCGATTACAATGATTATTGTCACATAACGGTTTCATGTGGGTGAATGATGGAGTGATTGGAGATAAGGGTCACTGAGGTTGTCAACGCAGGTTTATGTTTAACTCAGGGATTGGGTTCATGTCTGTTTAAGAGTCAGTGTTCTTGTGAGAGTGCTAGAGAGCGATTGGTTTGCCAGAATCTACAATGAATTTGATTGGAACATTCTGCAGAAACCCAGCTGGATTTGAACGGGAAACTGCTCAATATAATGTAGTGAAATCCCAAACACAGAACACACAGAGAGATCGCATTGTACATCGAGCAACTTCCAAGGAGTTAGTGAGATATTGGACTTAGTATTCCATACTTATAACTGACAGTTCAACGTATTTGGGCAATTCTGAAAACTTATGAGTAAACCCGCGTATTTAAATACAAGACTGGAAACTTAAGGGGCTAGGACTTTAATATAATAAGACTGGAAACCTAGGAATCAGATTCACCAGTCATAAGAGGACTTTAACTCAAGTTTTCACAGTTAGTGATTTCGCAGAGACTCGTAGTCAGAGGAAATAACTCTAATTTCCCAGACCAAAGTGATTTGAACAGCATCTAACCTAAAGTGCTGTGTGTCCATTCTAATCTATGCAGGAGATTGTGTATACCCATTATTTGGGGTAAGTGTAAACATTTCTATTACAAACGTGAATTTAACATGCTTTCTTGCTAGTGGTTATATATGAGGCTGGAAACCTCAACATATGAAAATAGTAAATTCATGAACCACTACAGCAAGAGCTGGTGATTGTTTCTGACTAGTCGTGCGGGAAACCCGACAGCAGAGCGACCCCAGACTCCGAGTGGAGCAGTGATGAGGGATGATTACATCACATGTGCCTAAGATGTAACATGTTATCTTGTGAGAATTATGTACCTTTTTTAATTGTAAATCAGGCAAATCATTGTTCATGCACTCCAGACGCAATTTCCTTGTTAACACATAGAAGGATATGGGTGAATTTTCATCATTCCCTGAGTTACACCTTGTGCTTGGGAATTTAATTCTTCTGAGAGGTTAACATTGGTGGGTGGAGCACATGATAATGGGCCTGTTAGTTTGCGGCGAACAAATGTACTCAGCAGGCATTTGTTTCTTCTATTTGTCTAAAGTTCGTGGTTACAAGCCATCAGACGATTTGTGTTACTAACTCAGCTAGTGTGAGAGAAAAGCATCCAACCTAACCGCCGACAGTGGAAGAAAGTGTGGAGAAGGCTTTCTTCATCACAGAATTGATGAACCACAGCTGCAGGACTCACTCATACAAGCTAAGTGCTAACTTAAAGGCACCAGCAAAAAAGGGAAATTCCAGTTAAACTTTAAGTATAAAGTTAAATTTCCACCTACGTCTCAATGATGAGAAATTTATAACTTTTATGATTAAAATTCATAACGATTGTGCCTATTATAGTTTAGCTCAATAGGGCTCTTTGTTTGTTTATTTTTATATGGGTCACGGATAAAGACGGGTGAGTGAAGTTAAGCCGATATGCCTGGCTGGCTCACGTGAAACTAGAGGGGCAGAAGTGCGGGGCAGATACGATTGTGTGTCATGGCGAGTGGATGTATGTGTGTGAGCTCCTACTTGTTGTCACATATGTATGTAAGTAGTGCAGCAATGTCCCGTCCACCTTGCTTTCCCATCTTAGGTTTATAATCTTTGCGACGCAAAAACATGCAATTCGCTGATGAAAGTCACTGAATGAAGACTCACCTTTGAAGCCACGCCTATTTGTTTCTGCTTGCACGAGTTTGCGAGTTTGTTTACATACGTTCAAAACTGTCACTCATTCAGGTGAGCGTAGAACGCTTGTCTAACAGAAGTTCTCACGCCAGCGGAGCAGTCAGTATTACGATGACTGGCAGATTGCAAGTGCCCAAAGCACGTGGAAGGTAACAGCTTTGAAGTTCTCTACAAAGGGAAGCAATCCTGTGATGTTGTACATACAGGGCGACAATCGCTGATACAAGAAGCCTTTGTTGTCGATTGGCAACGTCGAGCAGAGGGACCGTAGAATTCTTTATCTCGGGAACGAAGCTTCTTGATTTCCCTGGCAACAACGTAGGTGCGAAAATTCGCATCCTTTAGAGATAATAACAGCTTTTCCGTATAAATGCTCATCTCCCAACGTCAGTTTATCTAGTCGCTTCAGAATTTTTTTGAAACATTCTAGAGCCATTGTACAAAGTGGATTATTTAGATTTCGTGGAGATGGTTTCATTTTTCTGATTTGCGGTAATATATATTAGCATTTAAGTGATTTAATGTGTTAAGTTCCTCATTATAATTCACTGGGATTTTTCTGTGTTAATTGATGTAGTGATTTCTAAATACAATATATAAAATTAGAATATAACAGTATAGGGCATAAAAGCAAAGATAAGAAAGTACAAACGAATTTTCTGCTAGAACGGTTGGTATCACCTACGCCTTCAGATTAATATTTGCTAACAAATAACAGAACAAAACGGAACCCAATTTTTCAAATTCGTCCTTGACATAAACACCCACTTTTCCTAGTTCTAAAAAAATATTTGCCTAAAATGCATTGTGGAACGAGGAGGGGCAAGGATAGATGAAAATGCTAATTCGTTTCGCATTGATTTTAAACTAAAAGCCAACACTAGCACAGGGGCAAGCCTTGCCTTAGGGGTTTCCCCAATACGATGAAAAAGTTAGAATTATGGACACTACGTCATGGAAACATGTTTAGCTCTTATTATGAATGACCTAAGCTCTCGTATTTAGCTTGATATTACATGGGAAAAGAGTGAACGAGAGGTAGTTTAAAAATAAACAACTAACATAGAAACAAGATAGACTTTTGAACCAAGCCATATAGCCCCATAAAGATCGTATATTCGTGTACCTGAAGACTTGCTGACCAAGAATATGGTGTTAGTATTATAAATAGTCCCTTAACTAATCAACTATTGATAAAACAATACATAGAGATCAGAGATACTGTCAGGTCAAGTCATATCTGCTTAGATTGGATCGCATATTTTTGGGAAAATAGTAGGTGACAGATAGGCTAGGATAGTACAGTGAATCCGATTGGGTGGCATTTGAAGTGAGACGAAATATTATTGGCTGACCTTTGAATAAACATAAATAGCCTAGTAACGTAGAAAAGTTTGAATGATATTTTTTGAAAGACTGTTTACCCTTGTAATATTAAGAGTGATTGGCTAACTGAGTCGATATTGTCAGAACAAGCGTTAGAGGGGACGCCATTACTAGAAACAATTCTACCAGCGATAGATGAGATCAGGCTGTGCTTACAAATACAATTTCTGGGCAGCCTGGACAACAAAACAGATCGAAACTGTGTCAGTCATCGTCTCTGTGTATTTCATTGAAACAAATTGTGGTAAGATTGACATTTATTAACCTGTATTTTATATAAAAATTGAATGTGAAATAATAATATATGTCTGGACATGAGGGGGTCTATAGCGACCATGAGGCAAAGCCTAAAGATTGATCCACCATGTGATAGACTGTCAGAGAGGTGTAAAACTACCAGAATATGGATGATTGTCATAAAGGAGCATAACACCTATCCTATTATATGGAAAAGATTACAGCTGGAATTGCAGTGGCGTTGTAACTATTAGGGGAGAGGAATACTGGTGTACATTGTCACATCAAAAGAAAATGGTGGCATAGGTTTGTATAAGGATATGACCCTTTTTGTTTGTTTGTAATGTACCTATCCTAGAATGTGGACTATTAGTGTATGCTAGATATTAAGAAGGATGCATACCTTCACATTTCAGAGGTCCTGGGTACTGACGTTAATGTGGTACCAAACGCTTGAAAACTGATTGATTCAGGACTCTGCCTGTTTACTGCGAGCCCATGCTAGTGGCCATTGCCTATCAAACAGGAAACAGATAGTCGAGCGAGCAGAGGAAAAGTTCAACCTGTATTCTACTGCCAAGATAAGTTCGTGTTCGGCATCTGAAAGCTCAGCAAAAAGAACTTTAAAAGAACTATATAGTGACAGTGAATAAAACTGGGACAAATATTTAATAGTTCCACAAGTGACCAATAGAAACAAAACATTATTAAAAAGGTATGATTTCAAACAACAACCTAGTGGTACTACCAGTATTACCTTAAAGTAGGAGAACACTACAGACGTATCTTAGAATAATATTTTTATGTATGGACATAAGATCTACTGTGCTATTTGACTGATGTAAATGATTATTTTTATTTCACTTTTAAATTGTCAGTCCTGATTCAAAATAAATTAGAATCAGGATAATAAAATTGTAAAAATTTTATTTACACGAAATTCAAACACGGTCTTAAATAAGATAGCCTTTTAAAGTGTCGTTTGTATGTTATTGTGGTAGTACTGTGTGCTGTTGTGAATAATAAACTATTTGTTTGTATGTTTGTTGATTATTGTACATTACACTCTACATTCATAACCCTAGACACTAAACGAAGTCATTTAATATAATAATATAAATACATTTTGAATGAGATAAAAGGGGTGGTAGCGGAAAGGTACCCTGAAAAGTTCACAATACTATTGGGTAAATTCAGGGACCTTCATAGCTAATCTCATTTAATACAAATATAATAATACCTACAACAATTCATAACATCAAATCCACCACAATTGACTAGCGTAGTAAATAACATATAGCTAATTTTTCCAGCTGTAATGTAAATTTAATCACTCGCTATCACCCAGAAAGAGATGTTTAATTGACTAATAAATACACTAGGCGACTGACTATTGACGGAATATAAATTTACTTCTAATTCATTAGGTGTAATTGTGTAAGTGACTAGTGTAATATTATGTGGCGAAACAAATAGCTAGTGATGAACAGCGATATTTGTAAAGTAGTCATAATTAAATTAACACTGATATCGTGCGCTGAGAGTTTTACCAGGGGGGGGGGAAGGGCATGCCTTAAACCCAATCCGTCCCAGGTAAGCGAAGCGTGATAAGATAGTCTAAGACCTGTGTGCTTTCAATTTAATTAAATGACGGAGTGGATAAGAGATCTTAACCTTACGCGTGACAGAATAGGATATTGATATTGTGATTAAATGTTTTGTTTTCTCCTAAATCTAGTACTGATCACAAACCAGCTTGCCAGCGGTCTCGGTCTAGGTCTAAGTCAAATAGTACCAGTAACATTCTTATTTAATATCGGGTCTTCGAGGTTGACCTGTTCGGTCCTCTTGCTTCATCCAGAGACAGAGTCCAAACGTATAGACAATAAGAATTAAAGTATAACTGGACGTCTAAGATACCCAGATTTTTACATTTAATTATATTCAGCCCGCTGTGGCGAAATATCAAAACATAACACTGTCCCGACTACTGACCATTTTTGTTGTCAAGTGGATTTATCCAAACAGATTTACCTACCAGACATTTCCTTTAACTATTGGAAGTACTAACTGCTGTCCACTGTGAACACTAGATCTTGGTAATTATTTTGCTACCTGAACTATCTGACGTGACATTATCATATCTAATAATCACCATTAAAAGTAAGCGTTCCCCATTAGGAGGATTAATTATTCGTGGAGGAACTGGGGCTCACTTCGGCGCAACACAACACTGGATTTTGATACATGTACCATGATGATATGTTCAAGATGTTGTTAAACAACTAGTAGGTAAGCGAGATTGAATGTGGCCACAGATTGACAGAGTGTGAGTAAAGATGAGTGAATATTTCTGTCTGTATAATCATTGTACCCACTTCTTTTTTTGTGTGTTCGCTAATACTATTAATCTTACAGGATAGATTAACAAGGAACTCTGTTCTTTACGTTATCGTCTATTTCTATACTCTAGCGCTAATCTTTGACCCTTTGGGGTTATTAACTTTCTTGCGGGATCTTGTCTCAACAGAGGGGATTGCACTTATGGGTTTATTTTTTTTTTTCCAAATTTTGTAACCTATGATTTTTCATTGATATATATATGTTTGATGTTGTCAGAAGTTTATATGATAATAAACCTAACAAAACTTAATTACTTGTGTTGGTCAGCTCAGCCCATATTCATACTCCATTTGCTATAGTTTTCACGTTTGTGTGTCTTGTCGTCACTTAACTCTGTGTGTGTGTGTGAGTGGTTAAACGTATATGTTTATGTAAGGAGAGGAGGATTGTCTGATAACAAATTACAGTTGTAAAGATAGGCTGGACTAGAGTATCTTCTCCATCCAGTGACAGATTCTACCCTTAAACAATTCACTCGTGAAATCTATTTCTTATACCTTATTTCTCACTGAGTTACCACCTTTTCAGTTCTATTCAGACGGGACCAAAATCTATCTTAAATACTTATCCAAATTTACGACACTTGTTAAAGTGTTTAAAATAGAGTTCTGTTATCACTAACTATTACTATTACTCCGTGTAATGGTTCCAAAGGTTGTTACAGCCGGGTGTTGTAGTGAGGATAAGCTCTCACTGCAGATAAATGCTTCTATGGCACGCGCCTCAAGCAGCCTCTGACAACCAAGTCCAGCTCCCGGCCTTCACGTGCGGCTCAATTTGAGCCCGGCGGAACTGTTTTCACTGACGGGAGAAGGGGCAAAGGCGAGCGACTGGCGCCTTAAAACCAGCAGCTTCGGGCAGATAGGGCTCGTGATCCTTGGTTGGTAGCTTATCTAAGAGAAGGAATTCTGAATTCAAACCACCGCTGCCTTGCGGGAATATCCATTTATGGAATTGGATTCGGGAGTAAACCCTGAGGATAAATCCGGAGTCGGAGTCCCTAAGGCAGTCTAATGTCGATTCGACATTATTCTGGCAACTCCTGCGACGTGGCTGGTACCAAACTGTATCGGCTACTGCCGTTCCTTTGGATCTACCAGCTGTGTGGAGAGGGGGAACATGCTGCATGGGCAACAGCTTGATCTCCATATAACTGTGCCCAAGCTCGCGCCCGGAGAGGACACTCCAGCTTCACCCTATAGGTGTCGGCAAAACACGGGAAGTAGCAGTTACCGGTTATAAGCATTTTGCCCAATTGGCGTAGGGCATGGCGCCAGGGGCTACTTCCGACAGTGGGAGAGGTTCTAGGGTCTCACTGGACAGCTACCGCCCGCTTCAAGCTGGGCAGCCCCCAGTCAATAAGGTGTTGTCCCGCCACTGTCTGCTTCCCCATTGGGTGCATGGGGATTAGGGTCAAACCCGAACTGTGGACAGAAAATTTTGCACCAAGCAATTATCAGAAAAATAGAATTAAGCAAACTCTCAGATTGGGATGCTGGAACGTCCGGACTATGTTGACTGGACTATCCGAAAACCTACAGGACGTAAACGATGTAAGGAAGACAGCCATAATTAATGATGAGCTTAAACGACTTCAGGTGGATATAGTTGCACTTCAGGAAACGCTTCTGGCGGACTCTGGAACGGTGAGCGAAAAGGACTACACATTTTATTGGCAAGGGAAAGATCTTAATAAAACTAGAGAACACGGAGTAGGTTTTGCGGTCAAAAAATCGCTAACTAAAATGGTTGAACCAGGCGAGAATGGATCAGAACGCCTGTTAACGCTCCGCCTGCAAACTAGCACAGGTCCCATCACCCTTGTCAGTGTGTATGCTCCTACTCTGTACTCTGTCTCAGAAGCTAAAGATGAGTTCTACGAGAATCTAGCAGCAATCATCAAAAGCATATCTAGGCAAGAACAGCTTGTTCTCCTTGGTGACTTTAACGCTAGAGTGGGTGCCGATAATGTTTCATGGCCTTCATGTCTGGGCAGGTTTGGTATTGGCAAGATGAATGAAAATGGACAACGGCTCTTAGAGCTTTGTGTCCACCATGACCTCTGCGTGACCAACACCTACTTTCAGACAAAACCCCAGCATAAGGTGTCATTGAGACACCCACGATCCAAGCACTGGCACCAACTGGACCTGATTCTCGTCAGAAGGCCACTTCTCAGGTCTGTGCTCTCCACGCGCTCGTACCATAGTGCAGACTGTGATACAGATCACTCCTTGGTTTGCTGCAAAATCAGAGCACAACCAAGAAAACTCTATCGTGTCAGACATGAAGGGAAACCACGCATTGATACCAGCAAGATGTCAGACCCTGTCATGATCGCTCAATTTACTGCGACCTTCAAGAAAGTGCTCAGCAGCCCTCAGCATGGTGATACTATTACAGAGAACTGGGAGCATCTGCGGAACACCATTCAAAGTACTGCACTTGCCACCTTTGGTAAGAAAACGGCAAAGTCAAATGACTGGTTTGATGCTTCATCAGATGTGATGGCACCTGTCATTGAAGCTAAGCGCAGTGCTATGAATGAATACAAACGTTCACCGAGTGCTAGAACCCTACAGATCCTGAAGGCTACGAGAAGCAAAGTTCAACAAACTGCTCGACGCTGTGCAAATGACTATTGGCTCCAGCTCAGTGAGAGCATCCAGATCGCAGCGCAAACAGGCAACATTAAACAAATGTATGACGGTATAAAGAAAGCACTTGGCCCCCAAAAAAGTAAGACGACACCGCTAAAAACTATCAGCGGAGAGAAGCTAACCGATAAGGGTAAGCAGATGGAGAGGTGGGTCGAGCACTACTCTGAGCTTTATGCTAAAGAAAATACCGTTACGCCTGCAGCCCTTGATGCTGTCAAATGTCTGCCAACTATGGAGGAGCTGGATGCCGAACCAACATTAGAGAAACTCAGCAAGGCCATTGATAGCTTGGCCTCTAGCAAAGCACCAGGCAGTGATGGGATTCCTCCTGATTTAATCAAATGCTGTAAGAGCACGCTATTACATCCCCTGCATAGGATGCTGTGCCAGTGCTGGGAAGAGACAACTATTCCTCAAGACATGCGAGATGCCAACATTGTAACACTGTACAAAAATAAAGGAGACAGAAGTGATTGCAATAACTACAGAGGCATCTATCTTCTTAGTGTTGTTGGTAAGGTTTTTGCCAAAGTCGTCTTAATGCGACTACACAAGTTAGCTGAGCGCATATATCCAGAGTCACAGTGTGGATTCCGAGCTGGTAGATCAACAACAGACATGATCTTCTCTGTCCGCCAGCTTCAGGAAAAATCAAGAGAGCAGAAAAGGCCTTTATATATCGCCTTTATAGACCTCACAAAAGCATTTGACCTGGTTAGTAGGGATGGACTCTTCAAAATCCTCCTGAAAATAGGCTGCCCTTCTAAAATGCTGGAAATGATAAAGTCATTCCATGACGACATGAAGGGAACAGTCCAATATGCTGGAAGCACGTCACAGCCCTTTGACATACGAAGTGGCGTTAAACAAGGCTGTGTTCTGGCTCCGACCCTCTTCGGGATCTTCTTTGCCTTACTCTTGAAACATGCATTCAGAGATGCAACTGAAGGAATATGCCTTCACACTAGGTCAGATGGCCGTCTGTTTAATCTTTCAAGGCTGAGGGCAAAAACAAAAATCAGAAGGGTCACTATAAGAGACTTGTTGTTCGCTGATGATGCTGCAGTCGTCACTCAAAGCCAACAGGAGCTTCAGAACTTGATGAATCGCTTCACTAAAGCATGCAAGGACTTTGGCCTCACAATAAGTCTAAAGAAAACGAATGTGCTGAGTCAGGATGCGGGTGCTGCACCAGTTATCACTATCGATAACTATGAATTGGCAGTGGTGCACCACTTCACATACCTGGGGTCTACCATCAATGACAAACTCTAACTGGATACAGAAATCGACAGCCGCATTGGCAAAGCTGCAGCTACCTTTGCCCGCCTCACATCGCGTGTTTGGGGAAACTCCAAACTCACAATGAAGACCAAAGCTGCGGTATATAATGCCTGCGTCACCAGCACACTCCTATATGGCAGCGAGACCTGGACGACCTATGCTAAGCAAGAAAGAAGGCTCAATACCTTCCATTTACGGTGTCTACGTCGCATCCTCGGCATTTCGTGGAAAGATAAAGAGACAAATGTTGAGGTGGTATCACGTGCTGGCCTTCAAAGTATGTATACACTGCTTAGACAGCGCAGACTTTGCTGGCTTGGCCATGTTCGCCGCATGGAAGATGGTCGCATCCCAAAAGATATCTTCTACGGACAATTAGCAGATGGCAACAGAACAGTTGGGCGACCACAGCTGAGGTTCAAAGATGTGTGCAAGAGAGATATGAGGGCACTGGACATGGATCCAGCAACATGGGAGGATGAAGCTGCCGATCGCACTAAGTGGCGATGCTATTTACGGCGCCACCTCAGATTGGGCGAAGAGAGGCTCACACAACAAGCAGAGGAGGAGAGAAAACTTCGAAAGGAGCATCAGGAAAATAAGCAGCTGAGGGCTGTCACCTCAGGGGCACATTCCCATAGTCAGTTATGACTGAAGGGGCTATTATTATTATTATTATCACTAATACATCAAGATCGTTGGTGAGATGTATCTAGTTATCTAGTATCTGTATTGACAGGAAGTGTAGTTGCTCCGTGTCGAGTGTTAAGTGAATAAAGCTTATTGAGAACGAAAGGACAGCCTTCCTGACATAGACTGACTGCCTACGGTATTTCGTCTACTGCATATTATCTGCCATTACATGTTGGCTTGAACTACTTAGTTGTGGAGTTTCGTGCTGTCCTAAATAAATTATATATCGTCCATTTTGTCCACTGTGACTCAAATCATTCTGAGTGGTGTGGGATGGTTGCGTTGTCAGAGAGTTTACTACCCTAGATGTCATCTTGGCCACAGGAACCATTCTGTTATTAAATATTAACATTCACATCTAAAAAGACACGTAACAATAACTATCAAAATTCCTCTAGTCTTTCCATATTTATTTTAACCTTTTAAAGACTATTTCACTATTAAATTTGTTATCTGTTGTTTTAGAACAAAACAATAAAAGTTGATTCAGTTATATGTATGAAAGCAAACGTATGAGCCAGAATAGTTAATCTATATATAAATACTTAGACATATATTTACACTAAACGGAGTTATACGTTATAAGAAGGATTTCGTTGGATTACACCAACTGGGGGCTTGAACGGGCTAAACCATTGCTTAAATCCTTCACAAAAGGCGACGGACCAGATATAATGCGTTTACAATTGTTCAAATAAACGTGTAACAAATAAGGAGGGGAAACCCGAGGCCTGTAAACTGGGGGTTCGTGCTAGACCTCTGTCAGTGAAGCATTATTTTTGTAATGCTTAGCTGGCAGAGTGGATAGTGACGATTCGCTCCCGTGGCTAGGCGGTGGCTGCCATTCGGAAGGTCCTGGTTCGATCCCGGTAAGCCTATCACTTCTGTTGTTTTTCTGTTGTCTGGTCTTCTACTTCTTTATTTTCCACTGAGTGCCTGATCATACCTTTGTGTGTTGTTTGTTTATTTATTAACAATTGTTCAGCACAATGCAACATTGTTCGTGATTTCTGTGAATATCTTATAAAGGCTCCCTTCAGGTAGAAATATTATTAACCTTCTATCTACAATGATTATTGTCACATAACGGTTTCATGTGGGTGAATGATGGAGTGATTGGAGATAAGAGTCACTGAGATTGTCAACGCATGTTTATGTTAAACTCAGGGACTGAGTTCATGTCTGGTTAAGAGTCAGTGTTCTTGTGAGTTTGTGCGTGAGCATGGGGAAAGCGTATTTGGTGAACACAAGTGTGAGTGACTGAGAAAATACCCAAATGTGACTGGAGACATCTGTGATTTGTTGTCGAGCTGTGTGCTCGTATTTTGTGACTGTGGGTAACCAAAG
Source organism: Oreohelix idahoensis (assembly GCA_024509875.1). Taxonomy (NCBI): domain Eukaryota; kingdom Metazoa; phylum Mollusca; class Gastropoda; order Stylommatophora; family Oreohelicidae; genus Oreohelix; species Oreohelix idahoensis. The sequence continues at coordinate 145,961 of JAMPIV010021036.1, read as the reverse complement.
CTGTGATTCATATAGTGACTATGTTATAGGGCCTACCTATTCTCTTAAAGGCAATTGATTCCTGCCTAGGAGCGCTCCTGGAGGAACTGTAAACAGTGTTAATCGAGATAAAGTTAAGGCGTTGAGTTCTGTCATGCATTGGAGCTACTGTAGAGTAAGGCGTCGTATATTTCCCGTCTAGCAGCTATGATGGAGAATATTACAGGCGTAGATCCTTTCCCGCCTGAGAGCGATTTATGGAGAATCCAAGTGGCGATGATATATGCTGCCAACCACTAAAGATATGTAATTACACCTTAATGTTCTTTGTGATGATGTTATTTTTTGTAATGTGTAGAAGTGTGTAATGTTTATTTATTTACTGTTCACAGGCCTCGTCTTTTCCCTCTTTATAAGTTCTTAACAGAATGGTATAAGTTCCTATATTAGAACTTGGTTGTTGTAATGAAACTGTAACCAGTGACGTCGCATTCATTCATACGAATCATTGTTGTTTACCACCAACACATGCCACACCCACAATAAGTTCTGTTACAATTATGATGCGAGGATAATGATAATGTGATGATGATGTGAGGACACTAGTGTTGTGGTGCTAATGATGTTCCATGATGATGATAATGAATACGACGATGATGACTAGTATTGTGGTGTTGTATTGATGATGATGATGATGATAACGACGACGAGTAAGCCGCCCAATTTATTTGATGCACGGTTCTTGAGAACCTCATGCAGTCTTCTTTCCCTTTGTTTATTCTAACAAGACAAGAAGATGAAAAAAATCTGTTACAACACTATGAGAGAAAATGATAGAATCAGAACTTGTTTAATATATGTATATACAAATATATGTCGTGCTTAGATAGGTTTTAAAGTTATTTAAGGTCCCGCCTGAGTATAGGGGATGGTAATAGTACATGAGAAGAAAAGGTGTAAGAAAATAGATTTTCATGATTGGATAGTTTAAGGAGAAGATCTGTCTCTGGACTGAGTAGTTTCTCTAGTCCAGCCTATCTATACGACTATAATTTAGTATAAGACAATCTTGCACCTCCCTATATCTAGAAATATAAGTTTACCTAAACACTCACACACAGCTATGTGACAACAAGACACACAAACGTGAAAAACTATGGTTAATTCAGAATTTAGATGATAAAATTTTTCCTATAACAAAGAAAATATTTCACTCTCTCTGTCTCTGTCATACGAGGCCACTCAATCACGCTGCTTACCCTATTCTTGGTGAAGAAAATCTCTTGGGCATATAATCCATGCATATATATATATATATATATATATATATATATATATATATATATATATATATATATATATATATATATATATATATATATATATATATATATATATATATATATATATATATATATTCCCAGTATTTTTATCGTTCCATTTTGGCCCCGTCCCTCCTTTCAATAATTAAATTTTATAATGGGGACGCCTAATTTGGTTGTTGATTCCTGGATAAACACATGTCACCTCGAATAGTTAATGCAGAAACTCTCTGAGGTCTGGTGTTCACAGTAAACAGCAGGAAAACATCTGATTGCTAAAAACTGTTAATTATTGTTTATTGATGATGGTGGTAAATCCTATCGGCTGCCTCTGTGGTGAGTGCCAATTTTTAAAACAGCGTACTTGCTGGATAAATCCGCGGATACGACTGTCAAAAGTCGGGAGAACTATTATATCTTTCACACCCCAGTGGGCTGATAAATTGCAAAAAATATATCTGGGTATTTGTAAGTCCAGTTAAAATTTACTATTAAAATGTTTATGTGTCCATCTGGCCAATCCTGTTCACAAATGAACTTGGGGACGTGTAAGCCAAGAATAATACCACATTAATCACTCAGTAAATGAAGAAAAAGGACCAAAATAAACCGCTGGTCGCCGTTTGATCAGGTCTGCGAGAAATAGAGAAACATTATGAAAAAAATGCTACTAATATCTACATATATTTATACACGGAAGAGGACGAGACGATCTCTCATCCTCTCCGTCAGTCCTGATTAAAGTTAAAAAAACACACGGTGTCTCTAGCCTATCCTATCGCTATCGCTTAGCGTCTCTAGTTCGTGTGAAGATATGTGCCCTCCCCGCTCATTCTGCGCGCGCTAACAATCAGCGTACAATGTCAGTTATTATTTAATTATCCATACGCGCACTTTAACAAATATCGCCTGTAGCTAAATAGCTATTAGAGGGTCGGCGTCGGTTGGTCGTCGTGTGGTATTTAAACAACAGTCACTTACTAAAATTACACAAAATGAAATATAACGTGAATTATGTGGTCCACTATCAGTCACCTAGCATTTTAATTCCGTCAGCTAAACCGTATCATTCTGTGTGATAAAGTAGGTGGTAAAATTATCATTAAGCTGCACAACTGGTACACAAACAGCTACGCGTTATTTTCCACGGGTTCTAACACCTAGAAAATAACAATGAATTTAAGATGATAAAACTTAGCACATTAAATCACGTAAATGCTAATTTCTATTACCACAAATCAGAAATGAAAATCCCGACGAAACTATTAACACATCTATTCACAATGGTTCTAGATAACGTGTTTAGACTCTCCGAAAAATTCTGAGCGACAACTGATACTGATTTTGAGAAGACGCAGTTTATATACATCATGTTATTATGATCTCTAGAGGATGTTAATTTTCACACTCTTAGTGCATAGCAGAAACTCAGGAAACTACGTTTTCCAGATGAAAGGTTTTACGGTGGCCCTGACGGCGCTTGCCAGTCGACAACAGAGACTTAAACCGTGTAACGAGATGGTCCGTAGATTTTCCCCGTTTCTGGAGATCAAAGCGTTTATCTTCCCCTGAATGTACGAACATCACAGGGTCCCTCGGGAAATATTTCTGCCCGTGCGGCTACTTGAAAGAGGTCCGGTGTTTCCACGTGGTTCTGCCTGATATCTTGATTATTGACAGATCAGCTCACGTGAGAAACTCAGGTAAACAAACGGGTTCGCTCCCTGTTATTGGCAGGTCGCGGAAGTAGGCAAACTTTGCGTTAGCCTCTGTTTACAGAAAAAGAGGCGTGGATTAATAGGTGAGTCAAACAGGCCGAAAAGTGAGTGACTTTCTACGAGCAAATCTTAGAACACTAACGGGATTTCAGGGCTGTCAGATACCGTAGGCTATATTCCCATTATACGTCACAATATATATATATATATATATATATATATATATATATATATATATATATATATATATATATATATATATAGAGAGAGAGAGAGAGAGAGAGAGAGAGAGAGAGAGAGAGAGAGAGAGAGAGAGAATTACGAACGTTTTATCATTATGTGAAAAGTAACGAAGCGACATCGAGCCTCTTCTTCAAGGAACCTCAGGATACAGTACACGAGGAAGACTGGGAAAATTGATCACTGAAGTGACTAGACTTCTCCAGAGAAAAGAAGAATATTTAACTGTCATACTGACCTCGTCAAACACACATGAGTTATCATCATCATCATGCTCTGTTAGCAGCGAAAAAAGAATTGAATAAATAAATAAATAAGACCAAAGACTTAGAAAAAAATGGATTATTGGAGATACTGACTCATGTAGGATGAAATGATATACAGGACACCGAAAATGAGTAACAGCTCCATTTTAACTTCCCAGAATACATAATGACACCTGGATATTAAGTGACAGTTTTGTCAAAGCCAAAATTAAAATGAATACTAATCCATATTATTACGTGGTAATGAAAACAGGACAGCGATTAAAAAAAAACAGAAAGGAAGTCAAGCAGTAAAAACACACGTAGAAGCACAAGAATTATGCAGGAATAAGAAAACAACGAAATCAGATGGCGATCGACAACACAAATAAAAAATATTGACCCAGTTGTTTGTTCTTCATTTGCGTCTTGCAATGGACGAACAGGGAAATTATTTTTTTTTTTTATTTTGCAGTTTTCAACGCAAAACCAAAAACATAACATACAAATAAAAATAAAAAAAATAATGAAAAAAAAAAAAAAAAGATAAAGCGAAATGACATGTGTACATCAAGATTAATTCGGCTCAGAAACTGCAAACAACTGACAAGAAAAGATAACAGACAGGTGAGGCAAAAAAAAAACCAAAAAAAAAAAAAAAAACCACGACGAACGTTGGCTCTAAAGACTGAAATTATGATTATATTTTGTGTCTGTTAGCTACTTTTATTAAAAATCAAAATGACAGTCTGTAGTTATCGCGTTTCAATGCTGGGGCGCTCAAAATCTCCATGTTTTAATCATCGTTCAGAGCTGACAGTTTGAAAGCAGCTCTCCTTCTGGGTACATTTTAAGCTTTCACGTTTTGACAGGCATTGACCAAGCTAATTTTATATCATATCAAAATAACAACGTAAAATAAAGCCGACCGAAAACAATTTGGTTGAGGCCGAGATGCATAGAATGAACCAGAGCTGAGGCACTGTATAAAGGATGACGCCGACCGAACAATGTGGAAACAGCGTGTTGCTGACCTACAAGACGCCACAAGGCGTAATGGCCACTGATTGCTTTGACAACCGGCGGTTAAGGATCAAAGAAAGAAGAAGAAGAAAACAACAATGTAAAATAAGGTTGAAATACCTCCATTAAAGTGAGGTTTATAAGTAAGGGAAATCGTAAACTGCGATTATAGATTGTGTTTCGCATTTAAAGGGGCTGATATCGGCTGGTGAACAGTTCCGAAGAACTAATATTCATGTATCAGTTAAAATCATAAAACTGTCAAAGTAAAAAATAACCAATTGTAGGGTCCACATTTATTACTGTACTAAACGCACTAAACAACCGAAAAGAAATTTTCCATACATTCTATTGCATAAAAAAAGTGGGTGACCAGTTATTATTGATCAATAAGGTATCATATGGTTAACAAAAAACATAAATCCGTGAAAGATAGGAAGAATTATTGGCTGATTTTAACACTATTTTGTAGTGAACATTTATCTAAACTGTGCTAACAGTGCAGTCCATACATCTGACTCAGTATACGCTATTTCTGCAGTATAGTCAAGAATAATCTAGAAGCGAAAGTCTAAAATCTATAAATCTTCCTCTGTCCCCAAAAATATTACCTAAGAGTAGAGAAGACTGGAGCGTGTATTATATCAAGAAAAAAAAACAATTAACGTCCTAGAAAATCTTTGAATAAACAGATTTAATGAATAAAATCTAAGACATAAAAACATTAGGGTCATATAAACAAATATAAAATCTTGCTGAATGCTATAATGGAAGGAATAGCACGCAAGAGGAAGTCAGCGCTATAAGTGGGATGATAACATCAAGAGATAGACAGGACACAGTCTTTCAGAATGTTTCATGAAGACAAGATTGTGGGGAGAAGTTCAATTGTCAGAAGACAGGCATGATCGTTACAAGAAAAGTGAGTGTCCGAAGTGCTTGAATTGTCGGAATATATTGTTGTGAAAATAGTGAGTACATGAAGTTGTTCAATGGTTCAAAGACAGACAATATTATTGTGAAAATTGTGGGTGTAGGACGTACTTGAATTATCTGAAGACAGAGAAAATTGTTGTGAAAATAGTGAGTGTATGAAGTAGTTGAATGGTCAGAAGACAGACAAATATATTGTGAAAATTGTGGGTGTAGGACGCCCTTGCATTATCTGAAAGTAGATGTCAAGATAGTGAGTGAAGGATTACCTTGAATTGTCAGATGTCAGACAAGATTATGGTTAAAATAGTGAGTGTAGAACGCTCTTGTATTATCAGACGGAAGACAAGACTTGTGAAAGCAGTATAGAAAATGCACGAAATACCAAAAGACAGACAGGTGGTGCAGGAATTACTCGCCAACTCCAGCAGGCACGAAACATAAATGTCCGACTTATTTTTGTTAGCAGAAATTAAAGCAACGCCTATCTACTAAAACAAATATGAAAGTATTAGCGGGTTAAGCAGACCTTGACCCAGATTAGCTCAGAAAGTAACATTTGTTTTAAACAATTAGAAATTTGCAGACGATTACAGAAATTTCTGGTATCTTTTTGTTTTTGATCCCGCCTCGATACCTATAAAAGTAGGACCAACTCTGATTGCGGTTACTCAGCCCACAAGAGACCGTTAGATATTATCTCAAGTGCAAAGTTGACGACAGCATGATGATGTCCATGAAGTTATTGTTCGTGATACTAGTTTTTGTTGCTGTTGCAGCAGCGGTCACCAAGAAGAATTCTAGGACAACACCATCACGAAATGCTAGAGCCATTATTGCCAAGAGACAAGGTATAAAGAGTTCTGTACACCATATTGGTTTTCTCTTTCTACCAGTCGAAAGAGTCTCTTTCACGTTTTAAAAAAAAAAATACCTTACGTTTCTCTCTGATCATACATTAACATATTAGGTCAATACTGCTTCAGTTGGATGTGATAAAGATTATGCGAATAAATTGAGCTAAGTGACAGCCAAATGGCACTTCAGGAAAAACCCGAACAAAATGTAGAATCATACATACACCTTGGTGTTGAAGGCACAGACACAGATATCAGAATAAGGATAGAAAAGGAAATAAGAGCTTTCCTTGTATTTGGAAATATATAGAAATAACAAGAAATCAAGCTCACAAAACAAAACGAATCTTCAACTCAAATATCAGGACTATCTTATTATATGGCTGTGAAACATGGCAAACAACGAAAACTACAGACTTTCCTAAATGGATGCTTGCATACAATAAAAGGGTTGAAATGGTATGACATAAGCATCAATGTGGAACTGATGAAAAGAACATACAAATAACAATGGATCAAGTGGTACAAATAAAATGATAACATTGGACTTTTGAGGAAACCTGCTAAAAGCATTACAAGGTAGTTCCTGGTATGGTCCGTGGCAGGAAAGTCTTGCGTTAATTTGTTGACGGTCTGTGCTCTACAGACAGTTAAAAGTTAATAAATAAATGAGCCATTTATGACATTACAATGTTTGTATCTATCCATTGACATCCACATTTATGACATTACAATGTTTGTATCTATCCATTGTCATCCCCATTTATGACATTACAATGTTTGTATCTATTCATTGACATCCACATTTATGACAATACAATGTTTGTATCTATCCATTGACATTCACATTTATGACATTACAATGTTTGTATCTATCTACTGACATCTAGATTTATGACATTACAATGTTTGTATATATCTATTGATATCCACATTTATGACATTACAATGTTTGTATCTATCTATTGACATCCACATTTATGACATTACAATGTTTGTATTTATCTATTGACATCCACATTTATGACAATACAATGTTTGTATCTATCTATTGACATCCACATTTATGACATTACAATGTTTTTATCTATCTATTGACACCCACAATTATGACATTACAATGTTTGTATCTATCTATTGACATCCACATGTATGACATTCCGATGATTGTATCTATCTGTTGACAGCCGCATTTATGACAAAACAATTATTGTATCTAATTGTTTACAGCCACATTTATGACAATACGTTGATTGTATCTATCTGTTGACAGCCACATTTATGAGAGTACAATACTTGTATCTAATTGTTTACAGCCACATGTAAAGATAACCAGTTCAAATGTAATGACGGCTTGTGTATTCAAGAGGAGTGGGTTTGTGACACAGAGAAAGACTGCTACGACAACTCAGATGAAGCAAATTGTCGTAAGTGTTTCCATATTATATCCTTTTTTTTAAATTTCCTTTTTAATGAAGTCTTTTTTTTCAGTGCACTTCGTGTTAGCATCTATCTCATGATAACACGTCTGCGTCCAATTGGCTAAGCGGTGATTTTGTTGTCCTCTCGTGGCGAAGCTTAACGCTCTAGTCTACCCAGCTGTAATTGGGTACCTAACTTTGTTCTTGAGTTAGGGAAGGTAAAAGTCAGCAGGGAAAGAAACTGATCACCCCACCTCATGAAAAAGCAGGAGCTATTATGATGATGTCTCTAAAACATCACTATCATACTACAGTATTTGTTGTGGAACTACATTTACCTTATATAACGAGTTCCATTTCAATAGTTTCAGGTATAATAAATTTAAGTTGTTTGAACACATTCATAGAAGAAAACAATTAAAATAATTCAATTTAAAGAGGATATATATATATATATATATAACACTTGCAAACTTATTTAAATATAAGTTAACGTGTAGCACTCTTTGGCAGTAAAAATTAAAACATTATTACACTTCTATTACTGTATGCACGGAAGAGCTTCACTAGAAATATGTAAATGTAATAGAACTTACAGGCAGAAGAGATGTTGGTCTTGAGTCGGATTCAACGTATCTTTGGATTACTGAACCAGTAAGTAATCGTAGAAACAGTACACAGACTATCTTTTAATAATTTATACTGTGGGTTTTTTTTTTTTTTAAAGGTAGTGAGTCTTACTAGGACAAAACTTAAAGAAGGTTGCTTACGTTGCGCAAAGGAAAGAAAGATAGAGCAAAGTGAGGAACATGAGAAAATAAATAAAATAAAATGCATATCACCTGTTGAATAGCGCTATGCTAAGCAGGTATTATGGATAAATACGCCAAAAAAAAAAAAAAAAGAACAGACAAACAAACAAAATCAGTACATACATTACTCATACATTTGTTTTGGTCACTTCATATTAAAGAGAACAATGTATCCAAGAACCGTAATCAGAAACTCATAATAACCAATAATAGAAATACCAATACTTTTAATCTTTGACTACACGGAAATGAAGACCATTGTCCGACCTTCTATGTGTTAGAATAGTAATGCATCTCTATGTGGACCTAATTTGTTAAATTAAATCTTTGGAAAGATATCTGGTTCATCGTTATTAGACTTTCAGCTCGTTTGAACAGAAATAAATATCTATTCATACTTATTTTTAAAAGTTAAATCTTTGGAAAGATATCTGACTCATCGTTATTAGACCTTCAGCTCGTTTGAAAAGAAATATTTATCTATGTAGACTTACATTTTTAAAGTTAAATCTTTGGAAAGATAATTATTTCATGATTGTTCGACCTTCGCAGCGTTTGAACAAAAATATTGTTTTATACAGACCTTTTTTTTTCAAGTTAAATCTGGTATGAGACTTGGTTCACCGTTCATAAATGTTTCCTCAGCGAGTGACTGTACTGGTGAGCATCAAATCAAGTGTAACAACGGAAAGTGTGTGGCCGCAGAGTACCGATGTGATGGCGACAATGACTGTGGTGACAATACTGATGAATTAAACTGTCGTAAGTTTTCTGTGAACGTCCGGATGATAGAGTAGTTAGAATGCTACATGTTTCAGAGTCATACATTAGGACTGCTACATATATCTTGGCAGCAATATAGACACACTTGGGGAAACAGACATTTATATCAAAATAAGAATACAAAAGACAAGTGCAGCTCCATTACACTGAGATATCTAATCTATATTTTTGAATGTCTGTCCGTCTGGTTTGTCTGCAGTAGAAACCAAATCATTTTAAACCAATCTCAGCTTATATCAATGGATTCGTCTCAATTATAATATAAAGTTCGTTCGTTCAATGGCGGAAAGATTTTAGAGTAGTTATTGTTGACCAGATGGTTTTAATTTTGACGTAAAAAATTAATAAATTATTCTCAATGTTTTCATAAACGTGTAAAAGTCGTAATCAAGGAAATAACTTAAATTCACGTGGTTAGGGAAATCCAAGTGGAAATAATTCAAATGAATAAAATATTAAATAAATTTTGAAATTGATAGCACAACTTTCTTTTATTCTATATTGCAACTGAAAATTATGAACTGGACACTTATAATTTAAGTTAACATTGTTATAAAGTTTAGCTTTATGAAGAATTTTTGCTTATTTTATTATGTAAATCTAATGGGATTAATTTTACAACTTGGATTCTCATTAATGGTAAGTCAATATTGGCTCATTAAATATATTCGACACCAAGATCTGACGTTCAGTGACAGTGGATCAAAGTCAAGTAATTCAACACAACACAGCATACTGAAAGGTCTATTATATTCGGCCATGCGCCTGAGGTGAGGGAGATGGTGGAGGACATGAATTGGAGTTGATATGCTAGAGGTGAGAGGTACATTTGAGGACGTGAATGGAGCACATGTGCTGGAGGTGAGAGATGGCGGACGACATGATAGGAGTACATGTACTTGAGTCGAGAGGTATGGTGTAGGAAATGATTGGAGTAAAAGTGGTCGTGAGAGATACACTGAAGGGTATGATTGGACTGGATATGCTGGAGGTGAGATTTATAGTTGTCGCAGGGTTAATCCAAGAATTAAACGTGGAGTGTTGGTCCTGGTAGCTCAGAAAATAATAGTGGCTCAGAAGTAACGCAAACCAGGTGAGATATTAAAAGTTCCGTTTCTTGTTTTGACTTGGGAAACGCCGGGTATATCTGCTAGTATACATTATAAAAATAAGAGTTTGCTACTAACATGTCAAGGCAGTCGTGTTATATGGTTCTTAAACAATTACAACTTTTGAAAAAACGACAACTAAAGATTTAAAAACTTACGTAAATGTGTGTTTGAGTAATAAAACTTTAAAATGCTATGACAGGATCATCAGTGTAAAAGTGGTGAAGAATATTAGAGGACACACAAATGAGGAAAAAAAGCAGGCGTTGGATAGGAAACACAATAACGAACACAGCAATTGCCACTGCAAGGCATTAAATATTCTTGAACTGAGACCTCTCACTCAGTCTTTCCTTCGTAGATCACATAATGATGACCAGTCGTCGATGTCTTTGCGGATAGTAGAGCGTGATACAATGTTCAGAAATGTGTGTCTTTATTATTGGATGGTATTGCAGCACAACATTTCGTGAATACGTATATGTCAGGAACCACTTATCACGGAGAACAAGCCACGGGTTACACCACTGCTGTGTGGGTTTATGATAAGAAACATAGGCTCGCCCTTCTAAGGGTATGACCACACAACACTGGCTGACAAAAGTAATAAACACCTTCAACAGGTACTTCCCTTTAATAATCTACACACACAATAAGGCCTCACACGGCCACCAAACGCATCAAATACAATAATGAGAAAACCACAGTAAACCTGCCTTAGCAGCTTAAACTATCACCTCCATACACGAAGGTACAAACTATTCCACAAATGGCTGCTATAAATATCGCTCACCCGAGCGGCAAAACTATGACAATACCATACTCAAATCATCGACATCCTATCGAACTACGGCCTGTAGACAATACGATCTAGACCCTCACTGCTGTAGACTTAACAACGTAATTATCACCAAGGTCCGAAAATATGGCAGGCACTCAGTTTACAGTCCACAATATAAACCACACAGCGAACTCGCTGGCATAAGGGAAAATCGTCCTTCCCGGACACAGGCTAGCTTCTCACTAATTTTGCGCCCTTTTTCCCCGACTTCCGGTTGTCACATGACCCACCAGTTCGGCTAACCTCGGGCTCTCCCGACTGGCTTTTCAACATTAGATGCACTGCGAAATAACGCGGTGACAGTATATAAATATCGTATTGTGCATTTTTGTAAATTGAGAAATAAGAACACAATCAGAAATACAACTCTATCTTCCTTGGTAAATATTAGTGATGAAACAACATGAATTCAATAAGACTATACTTATCACGTGATGTTGACAGACGAAATAGACTGTGCTGCTGGGGAAGTTCACTGCGACAACTTTGTTTGTATAGAAAGTACCTGGTTCTGTGATAACCTAGACGATTGTGGAGATGGCTGGGATGAGAGAAACTGTAGTAAGTATCTATCTATCTATCTATCTATCTATCTATCTATCTATCTATCTATCTATCTATCTATCTATCTATCTATCTATCTATCTATCTATCTATCTATCTATCTATCTATCTATTTATCTATCTATCTATCTATCTATCTATCTATCTATCTATCTATCTATCTATCTATCTATCTATCTATCTATCTATCTATCTATCTATCTATCTGTGTGTATTTTGTGTTTTAATGTAACGGGTTTTCATTACGGGCCGGTAAGAGAAAAAGAGATACCAAGATTGATCTCCCATTACTGCAGACAGGGAAAAATAGTAAATACACATATCTTTATTTTGCAGTGGTGAATATAATTGTTGCAATATTTACATGAAGGTTGCGCTGCTGCCTTCCATAAAGGCGTTACGCCACTGGTGAGAGCGTTATGTTCATGTGATTTCGTGTTTGTGCCAAAAGGAAACTATATCTTTTAAATGTGTCCTCTGTTTTTAATTGGCGAGTAAGGGCGTAACATATTTCCACAGCTGGTTCATGCCGTAGCAACCAGTTCCTATGCGCTGACGGTTCAAAGTGCATCGACCGCAGATGGGAGTGTGACGGCGTAGATGACTGTAGAGATGCTAGTGATGAGCTGCAGTGTGGTGAGTGTGGACTTGTCTCAATTCTATCTCTAGCCTGTACCCATTTTTCCTCTGTCATCTTAATCGTTGTTAATATTTTCTGTTTCTATGTCTGTCACTCTCACTCCTCTTACTTCAATAGATATACTCATCATCAGCAACATCATCGTCATCATCATCATCATCATTATAATCATCATCATCATTATAATCATCATCATTATCATCATCGTCATCACCATCATCAACCTCATCATCATTATCATCATCAGCTTCATCATCATCGCCATCATTATCATCATCAACATCATCATCATTATCAGCTTCATCATCATCATCAAACATCATCATTATTATCATCATCATTGTTATTATCATCGTTATCATCATTATTATCATCATCATCATCATCATCATCATCATCGTGTCCATTATCACTCCTCATAGAGATAAAAGTCACCCCTAAAGTCGTTTCCTTGTTGGCAAGTCTACAGCAAATCATTCTTGTGATGTTGTAGCGATGGTTTCTGTAGCAAGTTGTTTTTACCTAATGAGGTTAACAACCTCCTGTTAGGAGCCTCTTACGGTCAACCGGATAGAGCGGTAGCCCTATTTACTCTGTCTCCTTCATCGACGCTTTGCTTTATTAACAACTAAAAAATCTGGCTTTCTTTCATCCATTGTCTACCTATCTCTCTCCTTGTTTCATCCATTGTCTCCCTATCTCTCTCATTGTTTCATACATTGTCTACCTATCTCTCTCAGTGTTTCATCCATTGTCTACCTATCTCTCTCATTGTTTCATCCATTGTCAACCTATCTCTCTCATTGTTTCATCTATTGTCCACTATCTCTCTCAGTGTTTTATCCATTGTCTACCTATCTCTTTCAGTGTTTCATCCATTGTCTACCTATCTCTCTCAGTGTTTCATCCATTGTCTACCTATCTCTCTCATTGTTTCATCTATTGTCTACTATCTCTCTCAGTGTTTCATCCATTGTCTACCCATCTCTCTCAGTGTTTCATCCATTGTCTACCTATCTCTCTCAGTGTTTCATCCATTGTCTACCTATCTCTCTCATTGTTTCATCTATTGTCTACTATCTCTCTCAGTGTTTCATCCATTGTCTACCCATCTCTCTCAGTGTTTCATCCATTGTCTACCTATCTCTCTCATTATTTCATCCATTGTCTACCCATCTCTCTCATTGTTTCATCCATTATCTACCTATCTCTCTCATTGTTTTATCCATTGTCTACCCATCTCTCTCATTGTTTCATCCATTGTCTACCTGTCTCTCTCCATGTTTCATTCATTGTCTATCTATCTCTTTCCTCGTTTCCTTCATTGTCTATCTCTCTCTCTCTTTGTTTCAGTAGTTGATTCTCCCAGTAAAACGTAAAACAATGACACCGTTATTGGTTATATATTTACAAGTCCAAAACACACTTTTAAAAAATGAGACGTTTTGAGGGCTACACTTCACTAGCCACAGTCACAAACCGGACATTAAGAGGACAAATATAGAAAGGCTAAAACAAAGGACACAGCAAACATATGAAAAATAATAGCAGTGTGTCAATGGAAAAGATTAATTTTACATAAATGAAGGCCTCAAAGGAAAAAAATTGACTTGTGTGCTTCTTTGTAATAACAGAGAAATAAAATAAGGAGCTGTTAAGAGAAGAAATTCAAGGCGCTATCAGTAACAAAAGAAAATGATCCTTATCAAATAAATCGTTCTCAATCACTGCTAGAATGAGATCATCAAAGAAAAGAAATAGTCAACACAGGTTGTGTTTGTGATAAAAAGTATTAATATTTTGTAAATTTGAAGAAGCAGAAGAAGAGGAGGTGGAATCAAAGGAAGTAGAAGGAAAAATACATAGAAAAAAAAACACAATGTAGACTTACTTACTTACTTACTTAGTCGTTCCCCTTCTACCGTGAGGTGTAGAGGTTTGGAAGAGAGAGCGCCAGACCATTCTATCAGCTGTCTTCTTCCTGGCCTGGTTCCATTCTAGTCCTCGGTCCTTCAAAGATTGTCTAATGTTGTCCTCCCAGCGGACTCTGGGTCGTCCTGGAGGTCTGGATCCCTGACTCTTTGTTTCCCATGCTTGTCGTGGTAGCCGATCTTCTCCCATTCTGCAGACATGGCCAAACCATCTTAGTTGGGACTGTTCTATTTGGGTCTGCAGCGGATGGGATTTTAGGCCTTGACGGATCGTCTGGTTGCGGACCATGTCTCTTCTTGTTACTTCAACCACTTTCCTCAGATACCTCATTTCTGAGGTTTGGATCTGGCTTTTGTGGGTTGTAGTCATTGCCCACGACTCGCATCCATATGTCCAGACTGGGACATAGGTGGAGCGGTATACAGCCATCTTCGTTTTCTTACCAACCTCTTTCTTGCTGAGGAATCCACGATTTATGGCCTGAAAAAGTCTCCCAGCCGCTGCTTTTCGAGTGGCCAACTCTTCTTCACAATGTAGACACGCATATAAAATGAGAAGAAGGACAGGCAGAAATAGGAGAAGAAACAAGAAAATTAATATAAAGTAGGAGACGAAGAACAAAAAAAGAAATAACAAGATGAAGGAGGTCCCGGGACAAAAAGGACAAGAACAAGAACATGACAAGTGAGAAGTTGAACGAAAAGAAGCAGAGCAAGGAAGACAACGGAAATACGACAAAATGAACACTCAAATCAAAAAGAAAAGAAAAAGAAGATAAATACTTTGTATAAGAAGAAGAAAATAAGAAGACAAAGACAAAGAGAAACAAGAAGAACTAAACAGAACAAAAACAATGACAGAGAATGAAGCATCGAAGAAAAAGTAGAACAAGAAACGGACAAACAAGAATAACACAAAAAGGAAGAAGAAAAGAGACCCAGAAGAAAAGAAAGAACAAGGAAAAAAAAGATCAAAACAAAATACATCGGACACATTAAATAGTTTGGTCATATTGAAAAGTCATTGCCCTGGGAAATATATGCAAATCAAAATAAATCAAGTGTGGTACGGAATGCAGTTTAAGGGAAGAGTTAACAGGGATGGAACAATAAAATAGGAACCTTAGTGAAACATTTAGGTAAGGGTTAAGTGTTGTAAGGTTAAGTAGTAAACAGATTGGCGTGATGTAGCCGGCAACTCACGAGGGCTAAATACAAAATAGGTGATTAAGAATAGAACGAGATAAGTGATTGGCCTTAGGTCAGATGACCAGACCAATCAGAAGGGAAGGACACTCAGTGGTCAACGGGGAAGAGGGAAATAGGTTTTTCGCGGGAAGTTGGTGTAGAACCGTGAGATAGAGCGGTTGGCTCATGAATGGCGATCAGAGCAAGAAGTTAGAAAGAAGTTGTCTAGAAGAGACAGAATTGGCTATGACGAAGCCTTCGTAAATGCAGTTAGTTCATCTGCAAGCCATTTATTAGTCGATTAAGAAATCTAAAGAGCAAACCAAGCATTTCATTTCCAAGTGAGTAAAACTCAAGCCGAACCCCGTAACATTCATTATTGAAGATACCAGCCTAGCTGACAGATGGATAGAGCACAGATGAAGTAGAGGACATAGTGAGAGTTTCTAGAGTTAATTGAAGTCAGCTTATCGTACACTGGTCACAAGACGTAACCAAGAAATTATTGCTGTCGTGTACATTGATGCCAATGTGTAAGAAACGCCAAGTTGTGTCAACCTTTCATGTACACGAATTACTATTGTGATCAGCTGAGCAACTTAATAAACGTTCACCTTTGTTGTTTTAATAACTGCGCCCAGAGCCAATGTTCAACAACTTCGTCGTCGCTGTCATCTTTTATGTACACTAGTATTCGTATGTCTTGATGTGAAGAGTCCACTTTGCATTACTATCTGTAACCAGCAGCCATTGCTCGAGAACCTGGTGTTGATCAAGTACCCCACTAGATCACGTGCTTGCTAATCGCCCTTCGAACGTGTCCTCTCAAGCGGTAGCTTGTTGTTCGAAGTGGCCCTAAATTAGAATAGCAGTGAATCAAGTGTGTAGCAGTGCCTCACAGTAAACCTAAGATTGGCACTGCCACACAAGTCCAATACAAAAAGAAGAATCTTCAACTCAAGTGTCAAGTCATTTCCTCTGTAAACTGCTGAAATATGGAAAAGGGAAAAAAAAAACACTAAGAAGTTACGTACTTCCATAAATGGGTGCTTGCGTCAAATAGAAGAATTGATGTGATCGACAAGATCATTCATGTGGAACTGATGACAAGATCATTAATGTGGAACTGATGACAAGATCATTCATGTGGAACTGATGACAAGAACCAGACACGCATCAGCGGAACACGAGACGAGAAGAAGACACTGAAGATGGATAGTACACACACTGGTGAAACATGTTGATAGCATTATGATGCAGTCCTTGTTTTTGGAACCCCCAAGGTAAGAGAAGCAGAGGACAACAGAAAGCACACGGAGAAGAGAACTGAAGACATAAATGAACATGGTGAGGAAGACATAGCAAGACCTTGAGCTGATGTCACGTGACAGCAATACTTGGCATACGTTTGTTGAAAGCCTATTCTCCTTGGAGAGATGAAGGGGTGATGAATGAATACCAGTGGACTGAGCGGTCGGGAAATTGGGCATTGTCTCTCTCCCCTAGCCTTTGTCTAGCTTAATCAACTGTCAAGTAAACAATCCCTTCTGGAAAGGGGGCCCAGATCAATGTATGACTGCCCCTGATAAAAACTGATGATAAACAAAGGACAGTAATCTGTAATGATACGGACTTTACTTAATAAAGTGACAGACCAAGTTATGTAAGGAAACGTATTAAAGATCTTATTATAATAAGATACTGACTGAGTTCTCGGTTCTTGACAGTTTGCGACGAAACCAAAGAGTGGAAGTGTGCCAATGGCCGTTGTATCGAAGCTGAATGGCGTTGCGATAGAGACAATGACTGCGGTGATGCTTCGGATGAGTTGGGATGTCGTAAGTATTATCTCCTGTAATAGTCTTAACTCGTGTCTCAACTTTAAAACCTACCCACTGACGTATTCTTCTTCTTCGATCCTTAACCACCGACCGTCAAAGCAGTCAGTGGCCATCACGCCTAGTGGCGTCTTGTAGGGCAACAACAAATTGATTCCACTTTGCACGGTCGGTGGCCATCCTTCGTACAGTGCCCCAACTCTGGTTCATTCTTTGCATCTCAGCCTCCACAGTCCTCCGCCAAGTTGTTTTTGGTCGGCCTCTCTTTCGCTTTCCTTCAGGGGTCCAAAGCATAGCTGTTCTTGTGATGGCATCGGGGTCTCTTCTCTTGCTTGCTACGAGTAAGCAGATCTTGGTTGGTGATGGTATTCGGCCAAAAGATTCGGTGAATTTTTCTTAGGCATGTTGTGTGAAAAGAGGACAATTTTGACATTTCCTTCTCTGTGACTCTCCAGCATTCCGCACCATAGAGAAGCACAGAAAGCACGCAACTCTGGTATAATCTTAATTTTGTGCTTGTGCTGTATTGGGAGGACTTCGAGATGTTATTTAGGCTAAAGAAGGCTGTTCTTGCCTTATTCATTCTGATGTTGATGTCTTTGCCTGCCCCACCGTCTGGTGTTACTTTGCTTCCTAGGTATGTGAAGGTATCTGTCTGTACCAGTTGCTGATTCCTTACTGATATGGGCTCAGGGTTGCTCACATTGAGCGCCATGACCTCAGACTTCTTTAAATTGATGTTCAAGCCCACCTGCTGGCTAAATTTATTAAGTCTATCCGTTTTTTCCTGGATGTGTTGATGTGAATGTGCCAGCAGTGCAATGTCATCTGCATATTCCAGATCTTCTAATGTTGAAAATGTAGTCCATCTTATTCCTCTTGGACTGCCCTCTGTTGTCTGGCGCATCACCCAGTCTATGACTGTTAAAAATAGAGTGGTTGACAAGGGGCATCCCTGTCGTACTCCTGTCTTCACCTCGAAGGTTAGGTTGCTCTGCCCAACACTACACGTAAAGTTGGCATAGAGGCTTTTTATGATTGACACTATGCAGCTTGGAATTCCATAAGCCCTCAGTATTTTCCATAAACTATCCCTATGTATGCTGTCAAAAGCCTTTTCAAAATCAACAAAATTTATGTAAAGCTGTCTTTGCCATTCTGAGCACTGCTCTATAATGTTCCTGAGAGTGAGTATATGGTCTACACATCTTCTGTTCTTTCTAAATCCTGCTTGTTCTTTCCTCAGTTTGTAGTCTACTGCCTTTGAAATTCTCTGTATAATTATCCTGCCTAGTATTTTGCTGGGAACTGAGAGAAGAGTGATTCCTCTCCAATTATTGCAGTCTGAAAGATCTCCCCTCTTGGGCAATCTGACAATTATTCCTTTGTTCCACTCTGATGGTGTTGTCCCCGTTTTCCACACTTGTGCAAATAGTGGTTCTAATAGTTCTGCTGCTAACTCAGGGTCTGTCTTAAATAGCTCTGCATTTAAGTTATCATGGCCCGGAGCTTTACCGTTCTTTAACCCTTTGATTGCTGTGATGATTTCTTCTTTTCGTGGAATGTCTGTATTTACATCTAGATCGTTTTCAGCCTCAGGAACATTCAATTGTCTCTGGTATTTCCTTGTTCAGAGTTTCTCTGAAGTGCTCTGCCCATCTTGTTTCCTGTCCCTCTGCTGTCTTGATGAGATTTCCTTGCTTATCTCTTACTAATGTAATATTGTTTGCACCTTGTTTTCTGCTGACGAATTTAGTTATTTTGTATACTGTGCTTTGTTCATTTCTCAGTGCTGCCTCTTCTGCCTGTTTTGCAAGATCGTCTAGGAAATTCCTTTTGTTGGCTCGGGTTTGGCGTTTAACTTCCCTGTCCAGTTGACTGTACTGTTCGCTATATAGTTGCTTTAA
Source organism: Oreohelix idahoensis (assembly GCA_024509875.1). NCBI lineage: Eukaryota > Metazoa > Mollusca > Gastropoda > Stylommatophora > Oreohelicidae > Oreohelix > Oreohelix idahoensis. Next base: position 126,610 of record JAMPIV010021036.1, on the reverse strand, counting down.
CCTGGGGGACTTCGCTTCTGTTTTCTTTCTTTTCATTTCCTTTCTCATCTTTATGGTGTTTAGTGTTTCTGGTGTTATCCAGTCTTGCTTCTTCCTTTCCTGGAATCCTAAGCATGATTTGCTACTTTCCTTATATATTGTTGAAATGGTGTTGAAATTCTGGTCTATATCATCAGTCAATGTCTTTTCCTGGCTTTTGGCAAATTGATATCGTTTCTTAATGTCGGCCGCAAAAGCTTTTCTGATAAGGGGGTCCTTCAATTTGCTGATGTCAAACCTTTTCTGTGTAGTTACAGTTGGTCCAGCCCTTCTTAGTTTCACTTTCAGTTTTGCTACTACTAAATGGTGATCGCTTCCCACATCTGCACCTCTTCTTACCTTCACATCTTGTAATGCATGTCTCCATCTACCGTTAACCATGATATGGTCTATCTGGTTTCTGTCCCGACCATTTGGTGATTCCCATGTTAACTTGTGAATTTCCTTATGTGGGAAAAGTGTTCCTCCAATGACCAGGTTGTTAATGCTACAGAAACTTATTAGCTTATCCCCATTTTCGTTTGCTATTCCGCTGCCGCATTTCCCCATTGTTCTTTTATTATATGTATTGTGTGTACCAACTTTCGCATTGAGGTCTCCCATTACTATAACAAGATCATATCTAGGTGTGTCCTCCATTTCTTTCTGCAGTTGTTGATAGAATTCATCCTTGACCTCCTCATCGCTATCATTCGTTGGTGCGTAGCATTGTATTATTGTAGTGTTGGTGAATCTCCCTCTCAATCTCAATCGTATCAGTCTGTTGTTGATGGGTTTCCATTCCAGTAATGTCCTTTCTATCCCTTTCTGTAGAATAATGGCTACGCCTTCACTGTGCTGTCCATCCTCTCTTCCAGAGTAAAGTACTGTTTCTCCTGTTGCTGTTTTAACTTTTCCTGCCCCTGTCCATCTGCTCTCGCGTATCCCCAGGATGTGTAACCTATAGTTTCTCATTTCTGCCGTGACCTGTCTTAGTTTACCTGTCTCGTACATTGTCCTGACATTCCAAAATCCTATTCTTGTATCCTGTTTTGCGGTCAGGACATCCGTTTTCATGTCAGTGGCTTCCTTTCGGCTTTCACCACTGAAAGTCATACGAGCCACAGACTCCGAATGTCCATCCCGCAGCAAAGTTTGTTCATTTGATGTTGTTTCCGTAACTTCATTATTTTTTTTACATAGACAGGGGTGTCAGCCCTATGCTAAAACCCCCAACCTGGAGGACCAGGGTACCAGCTTTTGTCTGACCCCTACCCACACAGACCAGTCCAGCTTGGTTGAACCTACCAGGAGTAAAACTCCCACTGGCATAGCTCTGGGGATTGTCAGGGTACGCAAGCTGCCATACCGCTACAAGGTATAGGTACCATTGATGGCAGACTGACGTATTAGCTAAGTTAATTCTGTCAACCCATCAGAATGTTCATATATATATATATATATATTTGCATTTTAAAGCGATATGACGAATTACTTATAAAAGATAAATGTGGGTACCCCACTTTTATTTCATGCATTAGAAAACATGAAACATCTATTCTTTTTTTTTTTTAAAGTTTTGCCTCGTTTTGGCGAGGCGCGTCCTGTTCAACCTAGTCGGTTATATTAGGGCGCATGTCCAAATATAAAAAGACCCTTAGGTCTAGGGTAATGTAAAAGATTAACATCTATTCTCTTTTTTTCTTTTCTTGGTTATGCATTTAGTATAAACAATAAAATTGACCACTAAAACGTATCCTTTCCTTTACATGTTATAATCTTTGTTTGGTGGATGTTTTCCACAGCTACTATACACCCCAGCCTCTGTAGTGACATGCTGAACCTCCGTGACTGTGCCCTCATGAACGAGACAGCTCATCCTATCTGCCTGGATGTTACTGATGGTAACAAATACTGCAGGAAGTTCTGCAGCCTCTGCGTCACCTCGGGCAGTGGCTAATCACACACTTGAAGCCGAGCATAGCTAACTCGGAGGTGGTGGAGATGTACCAGTACATTGTGGAAGATTCCAGACACTATGATGTCATTTTTTTACGTGTTTTCTCATTAACTTTTAAAAATGTCTGTATAATTACATAGACACAGGAGATATGTTGTGAATAAATATTTGTGTTCATACTTAGCAGCGTTCTTGGGAAGTTTTATCTCTCTCTCTCTCTCTCTCTCTCTCTCTCTCTCTCTCTCTCTCTCTCTCTCTCTCTCTCTCTCTCTCTCTCTCTCTCTCTCTCTCTCTCTCTCTCTCTCTCTCTCTCTCTCTGTCTCTCTCTCTGTCTGTCTGTCTGTCTGTCTGTCTGTCTGTCTGTCTGTCTGTCTGTCTGTCTGTCTGTCTGTCTATCTATCTATCTATCTATCTATCTATCTATCTCCTGTCTGTCTGTCTGTTCTTTTGTCTGTCTGTTTGTCTGTCTATCTATCTATCTATCTATCTATCTATCTATCTATCTATCTATCTATCTATCTATCTATCTATCTATCTATCTATCTATCTATCTATCTATCTATCTATCTATCTATCTATCTATCTATCTATCTATCTATCTATCTATCTATCTATCTATCTATCCATCTATCTATCTATCTATCTATCTATCTATCTATCTATCTATCTATCTATCTATCTATCTATCTATCTATCTATCTATCTATCTATCTATCTATCTATCTGCCTGTCTTTTTATCTATCTTTTTGACCTATCGGCGAGAAACTTTGCATAGTTACTGGTTAAAATAGGACCTGTAACACCACCACATTACTTTAAAATAATCAGTTTTGGTAGACGCGTCAACTGTGATGAATGCAGTCAGCGACTCATAGTTTGACTGCTAGCGTCGGGGTCAGCGAACTAGAGCTGACCAAGACCCTACTCCACCTCCAAGTGGTGGTCCTGGAAACAGGCTGCATCACTGCAGTCTGGTTGAGTGAGTAGGGATCAAAGAGGGAAGGCTAACCCGGTCCCAAAAATGCCGTGCTGAAGTCGGATGTGTCGGCCAAAAGGCACAAATATCGCAGCTTCTCTGTAAACGGACACAACGCAACCAACGTCCTTTTTAGGACGAACAAAGTAGAAGAAGAAGTAACTTTATATTCATAAGACAGCGCACGGGACGTAATCTAATCCCCTGCGAAGGGAAATAATCCTACTTTATAAAACATGAATGAATAGCAACCACAGTTTTCTTTATTTTCAACACAGTTTAAAATCATCAAGAGTAAAAATAAAAATAAAGTTATATAAAAATGTAAAACGATATTGAGTTATTTTTACACAGTGTTTGTGAATAATATTGCGTAAACGTGACGCAGTTAATTCTAGAAAGTGTGTTCTTACACAAATAATGATGTGGTAGATCGTAACACAACCTCGTCCACAATATAACAGATCGCTGTGTCTGATCAACTAGACGTTGTTTATAAGCATAATCACATTTAGTGTCTAGGTAAACAGTGCGGGCTTGGCCAAAATCTGTCTTGGGGTGCAGACGAGCGTTTCTTGCTGCGCGTTTCTCGCGCGTGACGAATGAAAGAGTAGGGATTTACAGGCTGCGCAGCCGAGCGAGACTGTCTGTAAATCCCTACTCTTTCATTCGTCACGCGCGAGAAACGCGCAGCAAGAAACGCTCGTCTGTAAGAGCCCTTAGTAACACGATAGCAGCGTCAGTTACCTATTTACGGCTACGTAGACTGGAGCGTGATGCTACCAGCTTTTGAACCAGGTAGTGTAGGTGGAGCGAGGTTTTATGGTAGAAATATTTTCACATATTTTTCAAATATTTTATTACAATTTTCTGTAATAATAAATTTTCTCTTTGTACATGGTACATAACTAAAGAATGAACTACCGATGAGTGTAACTGTGGCACCGATAAAGTGACTGCGGAACATCTGCTTCAAACATATGAGGAACAAAGAAAGCGCAAATTGCCGTCACAAGTACCGTTCCTGAAAAAACTATATGGAGATACAAATATCCTCAAGATGACACTGCTTTCATTAAACATATTGAAGTAGACGTCTGAGAATGTACGAAGGAGAAGAAGAAGAAGAAGAAGAAGAAGAAGAAGAAGAAGAAGAAGAAGAAGAAGAAGAAGAAGAAGAAGAAGAAGAAGAAGAATTACTCGGTATATCATCCATCAGCCAGTCAAACCCGATTCTTGCGAAATACGTCCGTTATCTTTTTTGGTCTTCACTCCACTCCGGTATTATTACGTTTCCATGCCTTTTATGTTCTAATTCTTCCAGTATTCGTTGTTTTCGCTTTCAGCGGTCAAGGTTTTCTTATCACATCTTGTCACACTTTTCATCTACCCTTGTCTCCCGGATTTTATCGGCGACGCTTAGCGAAGGAATAAACTTGTCTCATGGACTTTTCGCTTATCGCCAGCTCCAGACGGAGTAAGAGACTACACTGAGCGACATTCCTATTGTTAACCCACGCTTTTTATCTGGGAAGATACAAGAAACCATGTTCTCGCATGGTGAGGTGCTAATCTGCAAACATGCCGTGCCCAAATTTACGGTGGATCTGATTGAGATTTAGGAGGGCAACAATCTTGGTAAAGATTAAGACACAGACAGTGATGTAATACTTCCGACAGATGGAATTTATTGTGATAATCAGCTACCTGACAGTAACATCGTGGAAGAGATTATAATGTTAGATCTGTGGATAGTGAGTTTGTAAACGTGACAGGCGAAACGGAAGAAGCAAGACCTTACATGGTTATGGAGTTTGAAAAGTACATGAAAAGGGCAATATCTTATGTTGTCATGTAGTAATGTTCTACACGAGGGTAATAGGGAGACTTAAAAAAAATCAGCCACTTATTCGTAATTGGTTTGGCCTGTGAGATGCTAAGATAGACTGCTCCTGATTAGAATTCTCCTCTAAGTAGCAACCTGGGTGTGCAAGAGGAAATTTTGCTTATAGTCTACAGCGTTTTAAGACTACTTCACTGACTTTCAATTTCATCAAGATGAAATCATAAAGAGTCAGGAACAAGGAATATTAGGACCAAAATATAGGACAGGTCACAGGACTGAGCATGAATTCTACGATTAGAACATAGTAACCCTCGGTCATCACTTTGAGTCTTACGTTCTATGATCCAACTTCAAATGACCCAGTTAGACACATAACACACCTGAAAGGTACGGCATTGTCACGGGATTTACCCCCATGCTCTGCAGTGATGGTCCAAAAATGGTCAAACTTCAGAGTATCTACTGAGGGACAAAAGGTATCTACCTTTCGCTCAAGATTATTCTTGACAGAGATTTGAATTGAGGAACGATGCTTCAGTTTTAGGGAGCCTCATAGGAATTTAAGAAATCAAGTACTACAGCTGACATTATCCAGGCCGTAATAAACTTTTGTATCTTCCTAGACCTTCTATGAGGCGAAAGAATGTTGCTCGATTGATGAGCTCCTTACTGATTTAAATCAGTAAAATATTCCTTCAATGGCTCTGTTTGTGTGTATTTAAAATGATTGAGACATACGGATGCAGTTCACTCAAAAAAGGATTAAATCATCTATACATTTGTATATTTACAGATAACAAATGCAATATTATTATAGTTAACAATATACAATAAAAGGAAAGGGGGATGGGGGTGATTTATTAAATATTTCTTTAAAGACTCATCACAAGAGAGGGTTTGAAATGTTTAGGGAATTTGCTTAAAGAATTCACGTGGCAGCTTTACGTGGGTACTTAGCTGCCAGTAAGATGTCGGTTGGCTTCTCCTCCAGCCGATGTTAGTTCTTTGCAGGTTGTAGACTGGTTCTTCTCGTCGCTGGTCACATCTGGTGGCTGTAACATTAGTTCTTTGCAGGTTGTAGACTGGTTCTTCTCGTCGCTGGTCACATCTGGTGGCTGTAACACGTCAACGTAGTATCGTAGGGTAATTACGAAGATGGTTCAGCATCTTCAAGACCCGTCTGATGTTGGTGTCTAGCTTTGTCTGAAGGCCACTTATACCACACACTTGTTCCACAAATCAGTACCACCAACTGGTACCACCGACTATTATCATGAAATGAGAGAGAAGCAAATATCCCTTCTGAGTATTGGGTCTCCTGACACGAAAATCAAGTGTCCGTCCCTTTTATTCCACCATCCCATCTGCCTTAGAAATTTACCTTCTCTGACCATTAATGTTAATCCCAGTAAGCGGAAAACACCCGTTGCATTTACATAAAATATGTTTACATATACATATACACGGGTTAAACGGCTAATATAATAATTATGTACATTACAAGTATCCATATATATATATATATATATATATATATATATATATATATATATATATATATATATATATATATATATATATATGCACAGTGGGCTGATCACCTGCTTGCCAACCAATCTGATTACGGAAACAATGATAGATTGTTTGGTCTGTTTTTGTTCCACAAAGACGCCACTAGGCGTGGTGGAAACAGCGATAGATCGATCAATTTGTTGTTGCCCTAAGACGCCACTAGGCGTACTGGCCACATACTGCTTTGCCGGTTGATGGCTAAGGATGGAAGAAGAAGAAGATATATATATATATATATACCTATATATATATATATATATATATATATATATATATATATATATATATATACATATATATATATATATATATATATATATATATATATATATATATATATATATATATATATATAGTTTTCCAGCTCATTCTGTCATTCTGTCCGTTCGTAACTCTCCCAAAAATAGTAACACTCGTCAAAGAAAAGTGCGAAAAGGTTAGTGTGCATGCGCCATGTGAACGGCGTGCATGTTCAGACTTTGTTTAATAACGTATGTAAAACAAATATGTTGGTTTTTAATACTGGGATTTAAAAAAAAAAAAAAAAAAAAAAAAATTTTGGAGCCGCGCTAGCGTAGTGGTTACAACACCGCTCTGGCGACCGGGTGATACAGGATCAAACCCGGGCGACGGCATTTGAGGATTTTTCGTCGACCGGGATTTGGACTGGATTAACTCGAGACCTGGCGAGGACATTTGAAGGAGTGTCGTCGACCAGGGACTGGCGGCTCCTAAGCCGACCCAGCTGCAATGGGTACCTCCGAAATCGGCGAGTATTTGCCTGAATGGCGATGGACACCTGTCTCTGTACAAGAAATAAAGGGATACTCACGTAAAATCAATGTCAGGCTAGACATAAAATAATAACCTGAGATTTCGCCTCGAGTATTAGCGGGCGAACGCAAAAAAAAAAAAAAAAAAAAAAAATTGAAGAAAATGTTTATTTCTATTCTCACTGTCAGCCCCTGAGTGAATTATATATGATGAAGACTATTGCAGCAACATTGTTTACATATGTATCTTCGTATGCAAGTGTTTAGAGATGTATAAATACCCACACTTAATGCCTTACTTACTTACTTAGTCGTTCTCCTTCTACCATGAGGTGTAGAGGTTTGGAAGAGAGAGCTCCTATCAGCTGTCTTCCTCATGGCCTGGTTCCATTCTAGTCCTCGATCCTTTACAGATTGTCTAATGTTGTCCTCCCAGCGGACTCTGGGTCGTCCTGGGGGTCTGGATCCTTGGCTCTTTGTTTCCCATGCTTGTCGTGGTAGCCGATCTTCTCCCATTCTGCAGACATGACCAAACCATCTTAGTTGGGACTGTTCTACTTGGGTCTGCAGGGGGTGGCATTTTAGGCCTTGACGTATCGTCTGGTTGCGGACCATGTCTCTTCTTGTTACTTCAACCACCTTCCTCAGATACCTCATTTCTGAGGTTTGGATCTGGCTTTTATGGGTTGTAAAATTGACTTAATGCCTACGACGTTTATTTCCTCATTTTGTGCACCAAGAATAAGGAGGCTTTAGATCTGAATAGAGAAATCATAACAAAACCTCTGGGTGAGCTAAAGATCTATTATAGTTCCGATCAAATAGTATCTGAAGATCCCAGTGATGTTATAAACTATCCAGCCGAGTTTCATCATTCGCAAACTCCATCAGGTGTGCCTCCTCATGCATTGCCATTAAACAAAGAGGACCATCGTTATACTGATCAGCAATTTGAGTCCGAAAAAAGGATTGTACAATGGAACACGAATTAACAGCATGGTCATTTATGTTGAAAATGTGTTCGTGGTAATCAAATAAACTGCTTGCAAGCGACACATAGTTTTCTACAATATTGGTGTCATAAGGGCCTAAACGTGGCAACTCTATGATACAGAATCCAGCCACCAACACACAACCACAGCCTGTTTATGTTTTAGTCAGTGCTTGTGTGGTACCGTGGTCTGAAAAAGGTGGGGGTGTGGTAACGAGTTGTAACACTGTACTATATCAGGCGTTTATATTGTGAAAATATACTGTTTTTGTGTCACGTTCAGTCGTTGTGTGAATGTCTGACTGTCAAAGGATTTATGAAGTAAATTTACGCAGGTAAAGGTCGTCCATCAAATACTGCCGTAGATGAGCGAAGCGTTAGAGACTTCATCATAATAGGCTCAGCCTCGAGAGGTGGTGTAACCAGTTCCCTTTCTCGCTGCCTTTGCCTTCCCTAGTTTAAGTTCAGAGTCATGTACTTTATTTAGTGAAACTTTGTTAAAATAACAGTGTGGCCAATTCTGTTGTTGACCGGTCACGGAAAGAGCCAGGTAAACCAAAATAAATAATTGTTTGCCTGCTTTTTCTCTATAAGCGCCTACGCGAACTGGTTCTGAGAAACTTGGTAGAAACATTCTGTTTGAAAGTACAATACAACGATTTATTGGAACCAATGAACCTCTCTTTGCATACTGTCAAAGATCGGCCTGGGTCTGCTTAGAAATAGTGGACACTTCTTTCTTAATGCGTCTGGCGCGACGGGGAATAAAATTCCTTCAGGAGCGGAAAAAGAAATTGGAGCTAGCAGTAGTAGTAGCAGTTGTGGTAATAATAGCATTTGTTACTGTTGTAATAGTAGCTGTTGTAGTTGTAGTAATAGTGTTTGCTGTTGTAATGGTAGAAGTACTTACATGTGGTAATACTACTTGTTGTTGTAATAGTAGTAGTAAGAGCGTTGTCTTCAAGTCTTTCCTAACGAGTCTCAAGTATCTTCGTACATGCCTCGTCGATTCTTATGTTCCTAAGGCTAGCCCTATGTTAAGCCTCATTTTAACACTGTTTAAAAAATTTTTATAGCCACAATCGTACCTTATCGAACAATCACGTCAATCACTATAAATAATAATCAAAAATAATAATATCTAGTTTTAGTATTTTTTTATTATTTTATTTACTTCGTTTTTTTTTTTTAAATTCGATCAGGATTATTTTTCCGTATTCCATTTTAGAAATATTGTCTTCTCAAACATACTGCCCCTCCTCCTCTCCCCACTTCAAAGGAATGGATGGAATAATACACTTCATCAGCATTAAATCTTACCCATAGGTGAATTTACAGCGTTACATGTTTTAAGAACTTTGGCTCCAGTTTTTTTACCGCCAATATTAGTTCTCTGTCTGATGAAAGTTATACCCCCCCCCCCCCTCCCCCACCCAGGCAGTCCGGATTGTTATGTTTCCATAGTCGAGAATTGTTATTGTTCAGACGGTTGCTCTGTCTGACAGACGTTTGTCTAAGAACAGTGTCCAATTATCTCTGAAAAACTGAAGTAGATGTTTGAACACTTGAATTCTTGTACGCTCAGTGATGTCCGGGTGATATTGCTTTAAACAAAGCTTTTTTTGCTTTCTCCTTAATTAAGAGTACATTATGAATGAGGACGGCGAATCGGTTTACCAAAATTGGCAAGTCGCTAATAGTTAACTTACGAGTCGAGTCACTGCGGTGACTAATGTCCGATTCGAGTTCGAGACGATTTACTCCAGTCGACAACACCGGTTAGTAGTAATAATAGTATTTGCTGTTCTTATAACAGTAGTAGTAATTAGTACTAGTAGTTGATGTAGCAATTTTAGCAGTAATTAGTAGTAGTTGGTGCTGTTGTAATAGTGGCAGCTCTTAGTCGTAGTTAGTAGTAATTGGTGTTGTTCTAAGGGTGCTAATGATGGAAAAAAAGAACAATACGGGACTCTTTCGAGGTCCCGTAATTGGAAAGTGTACACTTTAACCCTTTAACGATGATCTTCTGGAGGGCAAGTCTGGTGCCAGCAGCCGCAGTAATCTCTGCTTCAATGGCGTATATTAAAGTTATTGCTGTTAAAAAGTCAAATAGCTAGCGGACTCTGCTTCGAAAGGTTGTGCGTGGTGTTCCTGGCAACGGGTCCTCCCAGTTCAGTTAGTGGGACTGTGGTTACGTGTCTGTTCGGAAGTGCTCTCTGGCAAACCTTTACACTTAAGGGTAGGAGAGGAATAAGTAAGCAGATTGAAAATTTTGATCTCCAATAGCATATATCAAAGTGCCTACTGGTGACACACATTGCTATGTTTGTTATGCACGGCACCAATGAAATTAACTACGAGGTTTTGATAGAGCTAGCAATATAGTCTTGTAAAATCGATTTTCATAGAAATCACTGTTGTAAGAAGCATGCATATGCTTGGTGAAAGCTTCCTTTAGACAACTTTGCAATGTTGACTCCATGATCAGTAAGGAGTGCATGAGTCACTGCAGGTTCTCTAAGAACAACTACAGTGCTGGCTCCATGCTCCGTTAGGAGCAACAAAGGGAAATAATAAGTTAGTTGTAGTGGTTATTGTTCTTGTAATAGTAGCAGTAGTTAGTTAGTAGTTAGAACAATACTTGTAGGAGTTACTGCAGTATGACTCATACTTAAATATTTGTAGAAGTAAAATTGGTACCAACATCAAGTTTACAAATTTACTGTAATAGAGAAACGGTGGTTTCTTCTTCTTTGTCCTTCATTCTCACAAAATCACATCTTTGTCTCTCATAAAGTTGGCCCTCTGTCTCAGACTTCTCTCTTTGCTCTCATATAACCATATCTAATTCTCTATCACATCTTTGTCTCTCATAAAGTTGGCCCTCTGTCTCAGACTTCTCTCTTTGCTCTCATATAACCATATCTAATTCTCTATAACCATATCTCTTTCTCTCATACGGTCGGTGGCCTGTCTCAGGCTTCTCTCGTTGCTCTCATATAACCATATCTAATTCTCTATAACCACATCTCTTTCTCTCGTACGGTCGGTGGCCTGTCTCAGGCTTCTCTCGTCGCTCTCATATAACCATATCTAATTCTCTATAACCACATCTCTTTCTCTAATATGGTCGGTGGCCTGTCTCAGGCTTCTCTCGTCGCTCTCATATAACCATATCTAATTCTCTATAACCACATCTCTTTCTCTCATACGGTCTGTGGTCTGTCTCAGGCTTCTCTCGTCAACTCATATAACAATATCTAATTCTCTATAACACATCTCTTTCTCTCCATACGGTCCTGTGGCCTGTCTCAGTAGTTCTCATATAACCATATCTAATTCTCTATAACCACATCTCTTTCTCTCATACGGTCTGTGGTCTGTCTGTTCTCTCGTCGCTCTCAATAACCATATGCACTTCTTTCTAGGTCGACGTCCGGCTTCTGTCATCGTCCTTCAATTGCAGTTAAGGAAAGTTTTGGTCATGTCCAGTTCATGTTTCTGTTTGTTTTCTCTAAGTGAGTGCATGTCTGTCTGTCCGACTTGTAATCTGTTGAACAGCCTGTAGTTTGCAGTGACCGGTTCTCAGTCTCAAAACTGTCGGAGGGGCTAAGAGGTATGGCGTCCGCCTGTAGTTCTAGAGGTGCCGGGTTCGATTCCCAGTTGAGGGAATATAATTTATGGAAAAAAATTTTTTCACAACTAGTGGTCCTAATGATGTCATAATCCCCCCTGGTCTCCTGGGTAGTGAGATCGGATCCCTAGCCTTCTCGGATAAGGGCGAAACAATAGGATGTCCCGTGTGCAAGTTGCGCACGTTAAACATCCCATGGCAATTGGAAATCGTAAAGAGTAGGCCTATGAGGCAGCTGCCCTGGCAAAATTTAAAAATTAGAAACCTACCCACCACAAAAATATTTATAGAATGTGTGATTCCTGTATACGCACATTGGGATTCTCGCCGGTGTGTGCACTGTGCTGAGATCCTCCTTGTGTGATCAAAGGGAGGATATCGAAGCACTGATGGAGTAGGCCGTGTGCAATGAAGATAATCCTTCAAACCAAAATCGTCACGTGATCTCTTCTTGGCAAGGAATAGTACACTTTTGTTTCATCTGCTTCCGGGTGACTTCTCTGCCATTTTCTTTGAAGTTATTTTTTAAACCGTTCGTTGAAATATCCTTATCAGCCGTCATTTAAAAAAAGTTAATTAACCCAAAAAGATGTAACTTCAAGCAAATGTCTAAACACAACACACAATAATATTCTTATCTAAAGGTGAAGAATGTTTCCACACGATTTCCACACATATACATCTGAAATACCAGATGTGAAATTTATGCGAAACGAAGATGTCAAATTGTTGTGTCTTAGCACTTTTTAATGACCGTGTGACCTGCGTGCACCAGTAACAGAATGAGCTAAACCTAACATTTAACAGATAATATATCATTACCTCGTGTAGCTCTGGGAGTCTTTGAGAAGCCACAGAAAGAACAGGGCAACTGTTCCCTCCGACAATGTCGTATAAGGAATTTAATTTGAAGTAGGGAGCCGCGCTGGTGTAGTGGTTACCAAACTGCGCTGGCGACCGGGTGACCCAGGATCAAACCCGGGCGAGGACATTTGAAGATGTTAAAAAAAAAAAAAAAAAAAAATTGAAGAAAATGTTTATTTCTATTCTCACTGTCAGCCCCTGAGTGAATTATATATGATGAAGACTATTGCAGCAACATTGTTTACATATGTATCTTCGTATGCAAGTGTTTAGAGATGTATAAATACCCACACTTAATGCCTTACTTACTTACTTAGTCGTTCTCCTTCTACCATGAGGTGTAGAGGTTTGGAAGAGAGAGCTCCTATCAGCTGTCTTCCTCATGGCCTGGTTCCATTCTAGTCCTCGGTCCTTCAAAGATTGTCTAATGTTGTCCTCCCAGCGGACTCTGGGTCGTCCTGGAGATCTGGATCCCTGGCTCTTAGTTGTCCATGCTTGTCGTGGTAGCCGATCTTCTCCCCATTCTGCAGACATGACCAAACCATCTTAGTTGGGACTGTTCTACTTAGGTGTGCAGGGGTTGGGTTTTAGGCCTTGACGTATCGTCTGGTTGCGGACCATGTCTCTTCTTGTTACTTCAACCACCTTCCTCAGATACCTCATTTCTGAGGTTTGGATCTGGCTTTTATGGGTTGTAAAATTGACTTAATGCCTACGACGTTTATTTCCTCATTTCGTACACCAAGAATAAGGAGGCTTTAGATCTGAATAGAGAAATCATAACAAAACATCTGGGTGAGCTAAAGATCTATTATAGTTCCAATAAAATAGTATCTGAAGATCCCAGTGATGTTATGAACTATCCTACTGAGTTTCTTCATTTGCAAACTCCATCAGGTATGCCTCCTCATGCATTGCCATTAAACAAAGAGGACCATCGTTATACTGATCAGCAATTTGAGTCCGAAAAAAGGATTGTACAATGGAACACGAATTAACAGCATGGTCATTTATGTTGAAAATGTGTTCGTGGTAATCAAATAAACTGCTTGCAAGCGCGACACATAGTTTTCTACAATATTGGTGTCATAAGGGCCTAAAAAACGTGGGCAAACTCTATGATACAGAATCCAGCCACCAACACACAACCACAGCCTGTTTATGTTTTAGTCAGTGCTTGTGTGGTACCGTGGTCTGAAAAAGGTGGGGGTGTGGTAACGAGTTGTAACACTGTACTATATCAGGCGTTTATATTGTGAAAATATACTGTTTTTGTGTCACGTTCAGTCGTTGTGTGAATGTCTGACTGTCAAAGGATTTATGAAGTAAATTTACGCAGGTAAAGGTCGTCCATCAAATACTGCCGTAGATGAGCGAAGCGTTAGAGACTTCATCATAATAGGCTCAGCCTCGAGAGGTGGTGTAACCAGTTCCCTTTCTCGCTGCCTTTGCCTTCCCTAGTTTAAGTTCAGAGTCATGTACTTTATTTAGTGAAACTTTGTTAAAATAACAGTGTGGCCAATTCTGTTGTTGACCGGTCACGGAAAGAGCCAGGTAAACCAAAATAAATAATTGTTTGCCTGCTTTTTCTCTATAAGCGCCTACGCGAACTGGTTCTGAGAAACTTGGTAGAAACATTCTGTTTGAAAGTACAATACAACGATTTATTGGAACCAATGAACCTCTCTTTGCATACTGTCAAAGATCGGCCTGGGTCTGCTTAGAAATAGTGGACACTTCTTTCTTAATGCGTCTGGCGCGACGGGGAATAAAATTCCTTCAGGAGCGGAAAAAGAAATTGGAGCTAGCAGTAGTAGTAGCAGTTGTGGTAATAATAGCATTTGTTACTGTTGTAATAGTAGCTGTTGTAGTTGTAGTAATAGTGTTTGCTGTTGTAATGGTAGAAGTACTTACATGTGGTAATACTACTTGTTGTTGTAATAGTAGTAGTAAGAGCGTTGTCTTCAAGTCTTTCCTAACGAGTCTCAAGTATCTTCGTACATGGCCTCGTCGATTCTTAAGTTCCTAAGGCTAGCCCTATGTTAAGCCTCATTTTAACACTGTTTAAAAAATTTTTATAGCCACCATCGTACCTTATCGAACAATCACGTCAATCACTATAAATACTAATCAAAAATAATAATATCTAGTTTTAGTATTTTTTTATTATTTTATTTACTTCGTTTTTTTTTTTTTAAATTCGATCAGGATTATTTTTCCGTATTCCATTTTAGAAATATTGTCTTCTCAAACATACTGCCCCACCTCCTCTCCCCACTTCAAAGGAATGGATGGAATAATACACTTCATCAGCATTAAATCTTACCCATAGGTGAATTTACAGCGTTACATGTTTTAAGAACTTTGGCTCCAGTTTTTTTACCGCCAATATTAGTTCTCTGTCTGATGAAAGTTATACCCCCCCCCCTCCCCCACCCAGGCAGTCCGGATTGTTATGTTTCCATAGTCGAGAATTGTTATTGTTCAGACGGTTGCTCTGTCTGACAGACGTTTGTCTAAGAACAGTGTCCAATTATCTCTGAAAAACTGAAGTAGATGTTTGAACACTTGAATTCTTGTACGCTCAGTGATGTCGGGTGATATTGCTTTAAACAAAGCTTTTTTTGCTTTCTCCTTAATTAAGAGTACATTATGAATGAGGACGGCGAATCGGTTTACCAAAATTGGCAAGTCGCTAATAGTTAACTTACGAGTCGAGTCACTGCGGTGACTAATGTCCGATTCGAGTTCGAGACGATTTACTCCAGTCGACAACACCGGTTAGTAGTAATAATAGTATTTGCTGTTCTTATAACAGTAGTAGTAATTAGTACTAGTAGTTGATGTAGCAATTTTAGCAGTAATTAGTAGTAGTTGGTGCTGTTGTAATAGTGGCAGCTCTTAGTCGTAGTTAGTAGTAATTGGTGTTGTTCTAAGGGTGCTAATGATGGAAAAAAAGAACAATACGGGACTCTTTCGAGGTCCCGTAATTGGAAAGTGTACACTTTAACCCTTTAACGATGATCTTCTGGAGGGCAAGTCTGGTGCCAGCAGCCGCAGTAATCTCTGCTTCAATGGCGTATATTAAAGTTATTGCTGTTAAAAAGTCAAATAGCTAGCGGACTCTCGCTTCAATAAGTTAGGTGTAGTGGTTATTGTTCTTGTAATAGTAGCAGTAGTTAGTTAGTAGTTAGAACAATACTTGTAGGAGTTACTGCAGTATGACTCATACTTAAATATTTGTAGAAGTAAAATTGGTACCAACATCAAGTTTACAAATTTACTGTAATAGAGAAACGGTGGTTTCTTCTTCTTTGTCCTTCATTCTCACATAATCACATCTTTGTCTCTCTTAAAGTTGGCCCTCTGTCTCAGGCTTCTCTCGTTGCTCTCATATAACCATATCTAATTCTCTATAACCACATCTCTTTCTCTCATACTGTCGGTGGCCTGTCTCAGGCTTCTCTCGTTGCTCTCATATAACCATATCTAATTCTCTATAACCACATCTCTTTCTCTCGTACGGTCGGTGGCCTGTCTCAGGCTTCTCTCGTCGCTCTCATATAACCATATCTAATTCTCTATAACCACATCTCTTTCTCTAATATGGTCGGTGGCCTGTCTCAGGCTTCTCTCGTCGCTCTCATATAACCATATCTAATTCTCTATAACCACATCTCTTTCTCTCGTACGGTCGGTGGCCTGTCTCAGGCTTCTCTCGTCACTCTCATATAACAATATCTAATTCTCTATAACCACATCTCTTTCTCTCATACGGTCTGTGGCCTGTCTCAGGCTTCTCTCGTCGCTCTCATATAACCATATCTAATTCTCTATAACCACATCTCTTTCTCTCATACGGTCTGTGGTCTGTCTCAGGCTTCTCTCGTCGCTCTCATATAACCATATCTAATTCTCTACAACCACATCTCTTTCTCTCATACGGTCGGTGGCCTGTCTCAGGCTTCTGTCATCGTCCTTCAATTGCCCCCTCAAGTAGTTAATGAAAGTTTTGCTGTCAATATGCACTTCTAGTGACGCCGACAGTTAAGGAGGACATGTCCTTCTGTTTTTTTTCTTTAAGTGAGTGCATGTCTGTCTGTCCGACTTGTAATCTGTTGAACAGACTGTAGTTTGCTGTGACAGGTTCTCAGTCTCAAAACTGTCGGAGGGGCTAAGAGGTATGGCGTCCGCCTGGAGTTCTAGAGGTGACGGGTTCGATTCCCAGTTGAGGGAATATAATTTATGGAAAAAAACATTTTTCACAACCAGTGGTCCTAATGATGTCATGATCCCCCCTGATCTCCTGGGTAGTGAGATCGGATCCCTAGCCTTCTCGGATAAGGGCGAAAAAATAGGATGTCCCGTGTGCAAGTTGCGCACGTTAAACATCCCATGGCAATTGAAAATCGTAAAGAGTAGGCCTATCAGGCCGCTGCCCTGGCAAAATTTAAAAATTAGAAACCTACCCACCACAAAAATATTTATAGAATGATGTGATTCCTGTATACGCACATTGGGATTCTCGCCGGTGTGTGCACTGTGCTGAGATCCTCCTTGTGTGATCTAAGGGAGGATATCGAAGCACTGATGGAGTAGGCAATGATGATAATCCTTCAAACCAAAATCGTCACGTGATCTCTTCTTGGCAAGGAATAGGACACTTTTGTTTCATCTGCTTCCGGATGACTTCTCTGCCATTTTCTTTGAAGTTATTTTTTAAACCGTTCGTTGAAATATCCTTATCAGCCGTCATTAAAAAAAAGTTAATTAACCCAAAAAGATGTAACTTCAAGCAAATGTCTAAACACAACACACAATAATATTCTTATCTAAAGGTGAAGAATGTTTCCACACGATTTCCACACATATACATCTGAAATACCAGATGTGATATTTATGCGAAACGAAGATGTCAAATTGTTGTGTCTTAGCACTTTTTAATGACCGTTTGACGTGCTTGCACCAGTAACAGAATGAGCTAAACCTAACATTTAACAGATAATATATCATTACCTCGTGTAGCTCTGGGAGTCTTTGAGAAGCCAAAGAAAGAACAGGCCGACTGTTCTTTCCGACAATGTCGTATAAGGAATTTAATTTGAAATAGGGAGCCACGCTGGTGTAGTGGTTACCAAACTGCGCTGGCGACCGGGTGACTCAGGATCAAACCCGGGCGAGAACATTTGAAGATTTTTCGTCGACCGAGATTTGGACTGGATTAACTGGAGCCCTTGCGAGTACATTTGAAGAAGTATCGTCGACCAGGGACTGGCGGCTCCGGAGTCGACCCAGCCTCGTGAATTGGGTACCAGAGCAACTCTGGGAAGGCGGCCGGCATGTCACATCACCCCTAGTGTGCCGATGGTCAAGGAAATATGGGCCTAACACCATATTCCTAATATACCTCGATGGGCGTGTAACGGGATCCTTTCCCTTTTTGAGACACCATCAACTTTTTAAGTCTGTCGCGAGTATGGAAATAGAGAAAGTCTGAGTTTAAACAGAATATGAATGAGTAATGTGAAAATAGAGAAACTTAAAGACAGTAATGAAAATATGGAGAGAGGTAATGTCGTAATTTTTATCTGAGAGGGTGCTGATGAATATTGGTCCCTTTAGAGTGTAAAGTGATATTGAAGGCTCTGTGAGAATAAGGATTTGGGAGAATGAGGTAGTAGATTCACAAGCGCTGGGAAGGAGCAAGGACAGTCTCTTATTACGACAATATCTGTTTTCTCACAGACTACTCCTATCTCTCTTCTGCACAAACAATTGTTTGTCAGTTCCAGTCGCTCAGGCGCACTCACCGATTTGGTGATTCTGTCGCTCAACGTACATGAATACAGCCTACACAGATGGAAATGTTTGGAGTTTTAGGCCAACCGACAACCAACACAATTAATGATTAATACCTTTATTATCATAAAGGACTCACACATAATTGTACATTTACAGTCAAAAATCAAAGGTTACAGTATACAAATATAACAAGGGAAGAGGGGTTTTTGAGGAGAAATATCCCATCCACCGTTTCCCGTTTATATTTACTAACAGACAAAACCCGGTCCCAAAGACAAGAAAGGGGGGGGGGGGGTATGATCAGAGATAGGCAATTTAACCCACTGGTAAATTTATTACTCTGAGGCAAGGGGTTACAGAAAAAGGGGGGGGGGGGGGGTAGAGGAAAAGCTAGGGTCTCAATTGTCTCCCTTTAAATCAACAAATTTTACGGGAGGGGGAAGGAACACAGTTACCCGATCCCGCTAGGAGAAATCCCGTACAAGGAATATAATGCACCTTAGTACAATGTCGAACTAATTAAAAGGGTAAAGAAAAGATAAATCTCCTTTCATTCAAAAAAACATGCTAGGGCTGGCCATCCCCACAAACACACACGCAGACTTACCGAAAGGTGAATTCTGGCACTTCATAGGAAATACATAAAAAAACAGCACTAAACCTTGGCTTAGGTAAAAGTATTTTCTTCCGTGTACAGCCCCAGATTTGCGAGTTGTTGAAGTTAACAAAGTGTCCCGAAATCGCTGGACGTTGAATTTTAACGGTACTGTTTATTTATTAGATAAAGTTCCTAAAGAATGTCACAGGCACTTGGCTAGGCGTGAGGTATGGTGTGGTTCCTAAAATTGGCACAGCTGGTGGAGATAACTTCCTTTTTCCGTAATGTCACAAGTTAAGAAAAACACTGAGGTAAGTTCTTCTTCGTGGGGGGGGGGGGGGGGGGGGGGGGGGGGGGGGGGGGGTAAAATCCACTGAATATACGTGACAGACAGTGTTCAGGTAGATCGATGTTTTTTCTTCACAAATAGGGGCAGTGAATAAAATATGTTCTGCTTCCAGTTTTTCTTTAAGGACTCTATATGAACTAGTATTTTTTAAAGTGTTTCTTGAATGGCTTTATTCTCAGTTACGTTCAGAGGAGCGGGGCCCATTACAGGTCGCCACAAGTTTAGCTTTAAAAAGTTCATATGTTACTGGAGTTATCGAATTGAGTTTGGCAGAACTCTGTATATAATTAATAATTGCTGGGATGCAGGTTGAATGATCGTTCTGAATGAAAGATAATCAAAACAAGAAATGCATTACAAATCATATTATAATCTGACGCGATAAATTACAGTTAGCCTATTTACTTATTAGCGTCGTCAATTAACAAATCAGGAAAACTTCCCGTGAGTTAAAACAATTAAAAGCACATCTATCTATACAGAACTAAACTGTATTAAAGTTATAATTCTCTTTAACGTCTGCAAAATAAATTTACGCATCAATTGTATTAGGAAATACTTTTAGCTGTAACATTAGTTTGCACTAGAACTTTGAAAATGGGTTTATTTAATAAGGTTAAATTTACACCACAATCCATTGAAATCAATTGAAATAACTCGACCACTGATCACTCGAAGCTAATGTATAAATTACCGTCTGCACAGAAAGAATACACTCCAATAGTCACGAAGGTAGATGAAATCCAGCAGGAATCCGACTATGCTAGTGCAACTAGGATTCTGTCAGAGCGAACGATAAAATGCAGTTTCTCGGAGTTCTCTATTTATACTTCTCGAATGTAACTTGAATAGGGCGTGTTAAATTTTCGCACCTTTCTTGAACTTGAGCAAAATCCGGGGTACCTCGCCGATGTGTTAACCGCTGCGATTCCTTCGTTTTCCCCGGTCTACCGATTTTCTTCCGTCTCAGGCTTCTAGCATGAGAGTGCGAAAATTTCTCGAGAAGCTAACTCTGTGAGCTGCGAGTTCCCTGATTCTTTAGATCGTGTGCCGCTGCGATTGAATTCTGAGATCTGTCTGTCTTTGATGGTACCGCTGTTCTGAGAGCTTTGGCAACTCCCACCAGGCGGGGTGACAGCCAGGTAAGAAAATGATCTGCTGTTTATTGCTCTAGAAACAGGAGTGAGTCTGTGGCCCGTCCTCTTTTGGGCCGGCGTTAAGGAAAAGATTGCTATAAATCGTTCTCAGAAATGGTTGTGGGCGGGATTTAACCTCCCATCAAAGGCCATGCGATCTCAAACGTTCACATAAGATAGCAGGCTACATATTAATGATCCAGCGTGTAAGGTTCTCGTGGAAATGCTGCATGCCGGTAAAAGTTACAACAGATGATCAGGGGTTCTAAAGTTATGAGAGGCCAATATTCTGTTATCATCCATCGAGTCAGGGAAATTCATTTGTCATACTTAGACGTACGTCACAGGTAAGACTTCTGGAGAGAAGAGAGATATAATCAAATAACTTAGGTCTGCTTCCCAGCCATACTCGGACTCAGTTTAAGATTTCATAAACACGTCCGTCCTCCAAAGCTAAATAGAATAATCTACTACCGTAAGGACTACAACAGCAAACATTAAGTGACAGGTAGAATAGAGTGAATTCTGACCGCATAGTACATATAAATATATTTATTAAAGAAACCACAACATTGAACCCCAAAATAAAAATTAATAATGCCGTCACTAGCTCTGAAGGGTTAGTGAATATATCAATATCACAACCACAGAAAAATAACACAAGGCTTTGCTTAATCTCTCAGGCAAAGCGTCTTACTCTAAACCACCATCACCCGTACACTTTCTCACTCCCAAGAAAATCTAACTAAAGAGGTTAGGCCCCCAGTTTCGCGAAGAAACGGCCACTCCTCATGGTAATAATCCTGGTAAGTAAGTTACTACACTGTTCCACCTAGGTTGAAATTTCCAGTCTATGGAGATAAGCTCTCTCTGTAACAGTGTCGTAATAAATCCTTTGCATTCACAATTTTCTGTGGCTGTAGGCCACACTAGCAGGTGAAGGAGATTAAAACGAGTGCAGAAATACTTGCACCCACTGATCCAAATCTATCCAAATGACGAGGACTTTTGCTGGTGAGCGAGTATCCAGAAGGCGCGTTGGGGCACCTCTTATACTGGAAAATGAAGACTTAAACTATAAAAACAGGTGACGAGTACTGGCAACTGACTACTATATTCGATCGTTATGTCAGTATACTCAGAGGTAGCCGGCTATCAATGGGTCGGGCAGTGTTGCCGAAACTGACTGGATGGCAAAGGCGACATCCTGTATGTGTTGAGATGGTGGTTAACTGCAACTGGCGGCAATATGTGCTGTAGGTAAATAATTCAGGACGCAAGGCAACTGCTTACGTGTAGGTAACAGAAATCGATGTATAATGGTATACTCCAAACAGCACGAGTAATGTGTGCTTCACAAGTACTAGCTATCCACGAATCCGATTCTGTCGACCCGTATACTCCGAGTTAACTGGCTGTTAATGGGTCGGACAGTGTTGCCGAAAATGACTGGATGGCAAAGGCGATAGACACTTTCAACAATCGGCTGTGGTTAAGTAATCCGCAAAGCGGCCTTATAACTGATACCTGGCATTATGACGTAGACTGCATGGTGATATTTATTATGTGGAAATTGTAATCCCCTGACAGCAGCAAATCACATCAGGAAGCACAAAACAAATGCTGACCAAGGCTCGAATAAAGAACGAATTCCTGCACTAACAACTGTTATTAGCTCTGCGCAGAAGTATCACTTTTCTCAGTGGCAGAATTTCTCTTGAGACAGTGGTACTGAGTGATAGAGACCTCTTGCTTAAATAGCAAGATAGAGTCTGCAGGTGGCTTTTGCACGTGCACTAGATGAAACAAATTCAGACGTAAGACCTAGGGGAGAGATTCCCCGGGCGACTCAAGATACAGGAAAAGGACGTAATCTGCCGCAACGCTGGCGGGTCTACGAGCGACCGGTGTTCGCGGGACGAGACGAGGGCGGCACAAATAAAAGGGTAGAAGTTTTCTCCGTGTCCACGGATTCTCTGTAACTCAAAGAAACAGGGAAATAGCCGTTCTCTACAAGAAAGGTAGAATAAAAAGACTTATAGCCAGATGCCGATGCCCACGTGTAAAGGGGTGGAATTAACCTGTCCAACGTAAGATTGACATGACCAATGCCAGAAATAGCGCTATTAGGAGCTATAAGACAGAAAAGTGGGCGTAGACAAAAATTAAGAGAGCAAGACAGGGCAGACCACTCGGCTAAAAGTGACAGAAATTTCTTCGAATCACGACAAAGTCAAACAACTCACTGCCCTCACTCGTTGATTAAAAACTATGTTTTCACCACCAACACAAATATGTTGAGCCCGACGACAGCACATATTCATATATATTCTTCTTCTTCTTTGATCCTTAGCTACCGACTGTCAAAGCAGTCAGTGGCCATCACGCCTGGTGGCGTCTTGTAGGGCAGCAACAAACTGCTTCCACTTTGTTCGGTCGGCGGCCATCCTTCGTACCGTGCTCCAGCTCTGGTTCATTCTTTGCATCTCGGCCTCCACAGTTCTCCGCCAAGTTGTTTTTGGTCGGCCTCTCTTTCGCTTTCTTTCGGGGGTCCATAGCATAGCTGTTCTTGTTATGGTATCGGGGTCTCTTCTGAGGACGTGGCCAACCAAACTCCAGTGTCTGCCAGCTATGATGGTGTGCATGTCCTCTTGGACATTCAGATATAGTTTATTATGACAATTAATGATGCCCCTGTTGGGGGCTACTGCGGTAAAGCCTTTCGATCTACAACTCTCAGAGGCAATATGTTGTGATCATGTGATACATGTGAACTAAGCAACAAACCAATTACAATCTGACATGTTAAGATCGACATTACCCAGTATTGTTGCCTAGATCTCTAAGGATACAAAGCTGAATAGGCCGACTGATCCTAAGATGCATGTTGTGTATGATGTGAATAATCGTAACCTAAATTTTCTGAATGCCTATGCTCCTTGGGGAGCTGAAGCAAAATGAAAATAAATAACTGAGTATGCGAATGCACCCATTAGGTGATAGTTCTCAGCTGCTTATTTATGTGGTGTTCTTCTCTATTCTGCTTGTTGTGAGAGCTTCTTTTCGCCAAATCTGAGGGAGAATCGCCATTTTGTGTGATCGGCAGCTTCATCATCCCATGTTGCTGGATTTATGTCGTGTCTTCGTGTCTCTGTTGCACACGTCTTTAAACCTTAGCCGCGGTCGCTGGACTGCTCTTTTGCCATCTGCCAGTTGTTCGTAGAAAATATCTCTGGTGATGCGACTATCTTCCTTGCGGCAGACATTGCCAAGCCAGCGTAGTCTGCGCTGTCTTAGCAGTGTACACATGCTTTGAAGACCAGCACGTGACAGCAACTCGACATTTGTCACTTTGTCCTTCCACGAAATACCAATAATGTGACGTAGACATCGTTGATGGATGGTATTGAGTCTTCTTTCTTGCTTAGCATAGGTTGTCCATATTTTACTGCCATAAAGAAGTGTGCTAATGACACAGGTATTGTATACCGCAGCTTTGGTCTTTACTGTGAGTTTGGGGTTTCCCCAAACACGCGTTGTGAGGCGGGCAAATGTGGTTGCAGGTTTGCCAGTGCGGGTTTCAATTTCTGTATCCAGAGAGAGTTCGTTGTTGATCGTGGACCCCAGGTATGTGAAGTGGTGCACCACTGCTAATTCATAGTTATTGATAAAAATAACGGGTGTAACATTCACCTCCTTCCCCAGCACACTTGTTTTCTTTAGACTTATTGTGAGGCCAAAGTCCTTGCATGCTTGGGTGAAGCGAATCATCAAGCTCTAGAGCTCCTGTTGACTTTGCAGCGTCGTCGGAGAACAAAAAGTCTCTTACAGTGACCTTTCTGATGTTAGATTTTGCCGTTACACGCCCATTGAGGCATATTGGGAATATGGTGTTAGGCTCATATTTTCTTGACCATCGGCACACTAGGGGTGATGTGGTCAGCATCACGCCGGCCGCCTTAACCTTCCCAGAGTTGCTTTGGTACCCAATTCATGACGCTTGTTCGACCACGGAGCAGTTTGCGGCCTAAAAAAACCCCCCACCTCAACTGAGGATCGAACCAGGACCGCCGAGCCGGGAAGCACTGTAGTAACCATTGCACCACCGCGGCTTTTACTATGAAAAAGATAAAACATTTATTGGAACAATTTTGTGCAGTTAATATAGAGAAAATACTTTGTGAATAGGGTTTTGTGCTGTGTAGTCAAATACTGACTCTGACTCTCTTCGGAATTTTCTTTGATTTGTTCTTGAAACATGCATTCGGGATGCAACCGATGGAATATGCCTTCACACTATGTCAGACGGCCGACTGTTTAACCTCGCAAGGCTCAATGGATCCTTTACCTTTTCGTGTTTACATAGTATGTATACTTATTTTGTCTACCATATGGTCGTACACGGTCTGTAGTCGCAGTGACTTAAAATAACACAGTTTAAAAAACACAAATAAAGGAATAACTACTTTAAAAAATAAGCTGAAGGAAACAAACATAACAAAACCAAATTAACTACATTTGGGGGAGGGAAGCATAATCAGACACGTAGTGCCTGATTTCTAAACAGGTGTGTGACCTAGTAATTTGTGTTTGTGATTAAAAAACGAATGCATTTTTTTATCTGCAATTATTCCTAGCGACATTTAATGATACCATCCAACTGTCTTTTTCGCGTCGCTAACATTGGCAGTACACTTTTATATTCCTAGTTAAAATTTGATATACCTCATGATCATTTCGCTGTATAGTGAGAATAGATCAGGTGGATGGAAGAACATATCTGTTACGTGCAGTCTTTGATATCTTACAATATTATACATAGGTAATTTTTTAGTGCTTAAGGGAAAGTCATTATTGAGTTACTTCCCTTGAAAGTTGTGTCGGCTCTTTCGATCAAACTCCGCGGATAAATCCATTTTACTGCGATTTATTCGTTGTTTGGGTAATAATAGATTGTTCTTGCTTCAGAATATCTATGGCCTGAATTTATGTGTATTGTTTGTCTGAGTAGGACGAGTCTGTCTTATATCTGTATATCTTTACATATCTAAGTCGAACTATATGTTCTGTTGTCTCTAGAGAGGTCGAAGGCTATTCGGCGGATGTGTCGCTAGAGTGTGGTGTGATTTGGCTTCGTCCTGATAGGGACTGTGTGTTTTCCATGTCGGCCTGTCGCCGGGAAGTCATTATTGAGTCCCTTGAAAGTGGTTCATCTTTCGATCAAAACTCCGCGATAAAATCCATTTTAAAAAAAACTTTGCGATTTAATTCGATCTCCTGAATTTTTTATGTGTATTGTTTTGTCTGAGTAGGACGAGTCTGTCTTATATCTGTATTTGTGGGGAAGGTGATAGTCGTCTGAACCTATCGTGTATGCTTTACCCCAGTGTTTAGTCGTATTGCCAAGGAATGGCAGTTTCATATTTCCTATACCAAGGTAATCAAAGATACTCTTATGAACTCTCGATCGAAGCCACCATTTTTGATAGTTACGATTTGAATGTCTAAGAGAATATATTTGACTCGATGAAAACGACTTCGATTCCTAGCAGCACTATATCCTGTAGATTGCAGTCAATTGTTCATGATCAAATCTACAGAGCAATGAAATGTTTTATGAATGACTAACTTTAGGACAGATTCATTATCTGTATCCAAACGTGAGTGACAGCTCACGAGTGAAGCCATCTTGGAACCAAAAACATGTAGTGACTTTCAAGAAGAGAAAAGGGATGCCCGTATTATCGCTTGTTTAGTCCAGAGATCACTGCTACACATGAGAACCCGTTATTAGCGGTTCAATATTATTATATGGAAAAATATGTGCTGAACATTATGTTGAAGAATCGTCGCTAGACGAGATTAGGTTTAGAAGCCATCTGAAATATTGTTTATAAGCTGACGTGCTCAGTCAGTGAAGTCAGATGATATATGTATGGGCGATACTGAGTGCTTGGCTACTGACAGTCCATTATACACTTATTCTACATGAGTGCCCATGTAACATTGCAAGACCATTTATCTACTGTACTATGATGTATTATGGCAACCTGTGATTTGTCACTATCTGTGCTGTCGAGTGTGTACGTCCAATTAAACTTTAGAAAAGGTACACAGTCGTTGGTGTCGATGACTTCCAGCCATACATGAGTGTGAGAAAAGAACATTTTTTGTCAACACCACGAACCTTTATCATCATTCGCACATTATACACTCAATCCATGTCTACACACCACTGCGTAGGTCAAGTTGACATTCCATACACTACAGTGGAGCAAACAACACCATAGAGATCTTATCAACTGATGATGATGATGATGTCTGCTTCCATCCACTTATATCTATCTTTTGGTGGATATCATTAACGGGAATAAAAAATCCAACGTTATCAACCTTATCAACTGGTGGACCAGCTTTCTGGGTTTGACCTCGCAGAAGTTCAGAAGTCAACAGATTACCGATACCAGACCGTTTCCTGTGGCTGATACGACACACTTGCAGTATTGGTTTGCTCTTTGTCAACACTTCGTCACGTGACCTGTCAGGTGAATGCAGTATGTAGGTCAGCGTTGTTGACATTTTTTACATTAGACATTATAGAGTTTCACAGAACAGTTGGATCAATTCTTGTCAATGTTAACAGGAAGACAGTATGAGTGAACTAAGA
Organism: Oreohelix idahoensis; assembly: GCA_024509875.1. NCBI lineage: Eukaryota > Metazoa > Mollusca > Gastropoda > Stylommatophora > Oreohelicidae > Oreohelix > Oreohelix idahoensis. The sequence continues at coordinate 99,423 of JAMPIV010021036.1, read as the reverse complement.
AGTCCTATTTTCATCGATGGATCTTCTTGTTTTCCATATATGAACTTTAATATTTAAGGCCAGAATGTTTAATTGAATAAAGTGGCAGTTTGGTTGTTTTCATAAAAATAACTTTGCCATTACTGTAAGACTGAGCCTATTTTGCAACACATACTATCATACACATAATTTATATATATTTATGTTTACATGTTATTTGTTTGTATAGTATGTTAGTTTCTATGTCAGCGGGTTGTGTTTAAGGTTGGGCGGCGTCCTCACAACAGAATATCCCACGTCATAGAGGGTCCGTTGTGGGCGTTTTCTATAGGTGCAATTTTCTTGATTGAAAATTTGCTGCGACAACTGTTGCTTTTGTGTTAGCTGTGAAGTCTGTAATTATTGTTATTTTTGTAATATTTCTTTGTTCTTTAGTTTTGTTTTGATTTGTTTGTAATTTGTTGGTCTAACCTTTTCTATCTTTCAGTTCTATTCTCAATTTATATTCATATATTGTGACGTCATTTGTGTTGTTATTCTTTGCAGATTCAGTGATTATTTTCATTGATTTCCCTATTTGATTTATTTTGATTTCTGCAAACGTTCTTGTATTGTCAGTCTTATTTGTACTTTATGTATTCTGTTGATTGACATATGTTTTATATAGGTATATTTCATAAGACACAATTGCCTGTGCACTGCACTTGGATTATGGTATAAACCAGTACCTGATTATTATTACTATTATACAAGACCTTATTAAAGGCTTGTGACCCACAGATATTGGGATAGTATACTGATAAATCAAGTTATTGAGAACTTGTGGTATTATTATTGATTCAGGTGATTAGTATTATTGTTAGACATCATGGCTACATTAGAATACTTCATTACACAAGGGAAAGCCCTTGATAAGACTGGTCAACAATTAGAACAATGGGTAGTTGCTCAATATGACAAAGCATTAGCTGCAGAAGAGAAAAGATTAGCTGCAGAAGAAAGAAAAGCTATGGCGGAAGAGAAAAGATTAGAAAGAGAAGCTGAGGCTGCTGCTGAACAAAGGAAATTGCAGATGCAGGTGGAGGAAAGGAGATTTAAAGCTGAACAAAAAAAATTAGAAAGAGAAGCTGCAGCTGAACAAAAAAAATTAGAAAGAGAAGCTGCTGCGGAACAAAAAAGATTAGACAGGGAAGCTGAACAAAAAAGATTAGACAGGGAGGCTGAACAAAAAATATTAGATGCTGAAGAGAAAAAAGCAATAAGAGAACATGAATTTGAGTTAGAGAAATTGAGATTGGCAAGTATGAGTAATGTTAATCAGGCATCTAGTGGTAATGGTAAACCTTCTACTTACAAGGTTAAGGTTCCACCGTTCAATCAGTCCAGTGACGATATTACATTCTGGCTGGATAGATTTGAACGTTCTTGTCGTACACATAATGTGGATAAATCACAATACGCTAATCAATTATCAGAAAACGTGAAAGGTGAATCTTTGACTAGATTATGCCTTGTAGGAGAAGCAGATAAGGATAATTATGATGTCATTAGGGCGGCTTTGATAAAAAAATATCAGCTAAGTGAGGAAGGCTATCGCCTTTTATTTAAAACGATGGTGCCTGAGACGGGTGTAGAATTCTCAGAATTCACTGCAAAGGCACGTCTCACAGTTGATCGTTGGATTGAGCTTTCCAAAACAGAAAAAACGTATGAAGGACTTATGGATTTGTTGCTCAGAGATAAGATTATGTCATGTGTGAACAAACCTTTCCTTGAATTTATACATGAGCGTAAACCCAAATCTCTAAAAGAAATGGAAGAATATTGTTCCCAATATGTCACTGCACACCCCGACGTGACTTTTGGCAACACTAAGATTAAGGAGAGTAAGCCAGTTGCTTCAGCAACACCATACAATCCCAATTATTCACACAGATTTCAGGGACCTCAAAACAGATTTGATAAAAAAGGTAACCATAATAGTTATCAAAACCAAGGTAACCAATCATTTCAGGGTTCTTCTTCAAAGAACTGGAGACGACCTGATAGCTCTCGACACAGGGGTGGTCATAATTATAGGAATTTCCGTAGAGGAAGTAATTATAGAAACTATCAGGGTTATCCGTCTTGGAGTCAACAAGATCATAATTACAGAGATACTCATTATAATGAATATGATAATGGTAACCAAGGGAACTATGACTCAAACCCAAATAGGGGTTACAATAGAGGTAACAATAACTACAGAGGTGATAATAACCGAGGTAGATCTCAAAACAAAAGACATAAACCACATTTTCAGGCAAACTCTGCACAACAAGAGTCCCATGAAGCCTATAAACAGAGTAAAGATAATAATGATGCTAGTAATATGGCATGTGCCGCTTTTGATTTTGGGAGAGCATCTCAGTGCCCCCAATGCAAAACGCTATTTGAGCCAACCACAGTGTCTACTTTAAGCTGTGGCCATCCTCTTCCTGCTCTTCCGGCATCAGTCGCGCATGATGGAAGAGGTTCTCTTGTCTTACACAAGGGTTTAGTGAATAACAATCCAGTCTCTGTGCTATTTGATTCTGGATGCACCACAATTGGTGTTAGGCAGTCACTCGTAGATCCTTCCCGTGCCACTGGACAAGTAGTCAAATGTGTAACATTTGGCGGCACATTAGAGAAATACTCTACTGCTATCATTAGGATTGCTACTCCTTTCTTTACAGGAGATGTACACGCATGTCTTCTTCCGAATCCGATCGCTGACCTCATCATCGGTCGCATTCATGGAGTCAAAGAATGCACTCCGCAACAAATTTCCACGTGGGAAAGGCAAAACATGCAGATTGCTAACGCTGTAGTCACTAGAACTCAGGCTCTTAATATGCCTCAAACTTCATCTATTGAAAATAATGAAGTGCATAACCAAGATAATCCCTTGGTAATTTCTCGTGACTCGTTTATAAAACATCAAGAAGATGATCCCACTCTGAAGAAATTCTTCATTCTTGCAACTAAAGGTGATCCGAATAAAGACACAAGTCGTAAATCGTGGATTACAAAGAAGAATGGCGTACTTGTACGTATGGTTCAAGACTCCATTACGTCAAGTCATTCTCAAATCCTGGTTCCCAAGAATTTGAGAGTTAAAATTTTGCAGCACGCTCACGACTCTCAGTGTGCTGGACACATGGGTTTTTCCCGTACTAAGTCAAGAGTCCTTGCGGCTTTCTTTTGGCCATTGGTAAACAAGGACATACGTATTTATTGTCGATCTTGTAAAGTATGTCAGGAAGTTAAATCCAAAGGTCCACGGCATGCTGCACCCATTCAGGCGGCGGACATTCCTATTCGGCCGTTCCAAAAAATGGCCATAGACATAATTGGTCCATTTAAGATCAAGTCTGCCAGAGGACATCAGTTTATCTTGACGTGTGTTGATATGTGCACACGTTGGCCATAGGCTATTCCTCTGAAGAGCATTACTACTGCTGATATTGCAGATGCTCTTTGGCTTATATTTTCTCGTCTGGGGTTCCCCGGAGAGATATTGTCAGACCATGGCACCCAACTAATATCAGATACCATGTCTCAAGTAATGTCTACTCTGCAGATAGATAGATCTTTAAGTAGTATCTACCATCCAATGTCTAATGGTATGGTCGAACGCCTTAATAGAACACTTAAAAACTTACTGGGGAAGATAACTGAGGATCATCCTCAGGACTGGGACAGAGTTTTACCTGCGGCCCTCTTCGCTTACAGAGAGGTACCCAATGAACATACGGGATTTTCTCCCTTTGAACTCGTCTTTGGCGCGCGTCCGCGTGGCCCTATGTCGTTGCTTCACGATCTCATAACATCTGACAATATTGACGATGACACAAAGTCATCCTACGAATATGTCATCGCGTTGAGACAAAAGATTATCGAAGCATGCAAATTAGCAACTTCTTCTTCTGAATTTGCGAAACAGAAGGCAAGGCAATTTGCCAATAAGAAGAGATGCTTACGACAACTTTGTCCTGGTGACAAAGCATTTGTATTACTACCTTGTAGGGAAAACAGATTACTTATTTCTTGGAAAGGTCCGTACGATATAATATCGAAAATTTCCGATGTCGACTATATTGTCGATATTGATGGGAAGCATAAAACCTTCCACATCAATATGCTTACTGAATTCCATGAACGTCCGGATTATTTGCAACCCATTTTCCAAGCAACGGACAATTCTCCAGTACCACATGGTCATTACTCATCACTGTCCGTGATACAGGATGAGGAAACAAGTTTTTCAGATGTAAATCTTCCTCTTCCAATGATCCCACTTCATTCCAGTGAATCATGGAAGAACGTTACTGTCTCTCCTGATTTGTCTCTAGGAGAACAGCGACAAGTTTCAACTATGTTGCAAACATTTCAGGATGTACTCACTGACATCCCTGGACAAAAGAATTTCATTCAACATGACATTGTTCTAACTGACCATACTCCTATTAGGATTAGACCTTATCCTATACCTATACATTTTCAAGCACAGGTCGAGAAAGAGTTGGATGAGATGATAGATTTGAAAATAATCGAACCATCCACCTGTGCATATTCTTCGCCGATGGTTATTGTGCGTAAAAAAGACAATAACATACGTCTTTGCGTTGACTATCGAAAATTGAATCAAGTAACTAAGTTCGATGCCGAACCTATGCCTTTACTGGAAGAGCTACTTACTCGACTCTCCAAATCTCATTTTTTCACTAAACTTGATTTGTCTAAAGGATATTGGCAAGTTCCTTTATCTGAACGCGCCAAACCTCTCACGGCTTTTTCAACACCTAGAGGTTTGTTCCAATGGAATTTTATGCCTTTCGGTCTTATGAACGCACCAGCTACATTCGTACGCATGATGCGCCGAATCCTATCTTATCGGTCAGATGTCATTGCATATCTAGACGACATCTGTCTTTTCAGCGATACTTGGGAAGATCACTATTCGGGGTTAGATGAATTGCTGTCTACTTTGCGTGAGCACAACCTGACAGCGAAACCCTCTAAAGCCTATATTGGTTTTAGCGAAATTTCTTTCCTAGGCCACCGAGTTGGTCATGGTTTCCTAAAGACAGAGGACCATAATACTAGTAAGATACTTAACATCTCAATCCCTAAGACTAAAAAACAGGTGAGAAGTCTGTTAGGTCTTATTCAATTTTATGGCAGATTCATTCAGAATCTATCCTCTATCATGGCACCTCTCTCAACACTTCTAAAGAAAGGTTCGCCTAATGTGGTCCACTGGTCTCAGGAATGCCAATGCTCTCTGGATAAGATTAAAACACTGTTTTCAACACCACCTATTTTAGTGCTACCCACTAAAGATAAGACATTCGTTCTTCGTAGTGACGCTTCATCCACTGGGATTGGAGCGGCACTAATGCAAGAGTACTCTGGAACTCTGCATCCTGTAATGTATATTTCCAGAAAACTTAATGCGGCAGAAAGGAATTATTCGGTTTTAGACCGTGAGCTATTAGCTATGGTTTGGTCGATCCTCAAACTACAGAGATTCCTTCTAGGCGCACATTTCATAGTAGAAACCGACCAAAAAGCTCTTACTGCTATACAGAGTAAGAATTTGAAGAGCTCGAGGTCTACTCGATATGCAATTGCTCTTCAACCTTTTCATTTCTCTGTGCGAGCTATTCGTGGATCAGATAATGTGATGGCAGACATTCTGTCAAGATGCCCACATGATTCCACATAACTATTAGGGCTTAGACTTCTTGATATGTCTAGTTCTATAGTAGTTCCTTTTCTATATCATGATAGATACACATTTGTAATTTAATAATATAATGATTGTATCACTACATAGCGGTTCATTAATGTTTATTCACCGCTGTGCTTTGATGATTTTTTTCTTCATAAATCATAAATTTAAGATATCTAATGCGAAATGATGATATGAATTTTTTAGGCATTGTGTAATTGCCAGAATTGTATTATACTTTGATGACACCTTCCTGGAAAAATATACTTGTAGAGAAATAATTTCTCTCAGTTTATGAGACACATTCTCACCAGTCGCTCCATAAGTCGACTTAGCCTCATATTAGGCGTTATAGGTATTCCTGATATTTTCATCTGCGCATTATTCATGCGTTGTTAGCCTATTGTACGTTGCTCCTAGATGTATTTCAAAAAAAAAAAAAGTTCCATTTTTTTTTTCCCCGGGAGGTGTGGTAAGACTGTTACGTGCAGTCTTTGATATCTTACAATATTATACATAGGTAATTTTTTAGTGCTTAAGGGAAAGTCATTATTGAGTTACTTCCCTTGAAAGTTGTGTCGGCTCTTTCGATCAAACTCCGCGGATAAATCCATTTTACTGCGATTTATTCGTTGTTTGGGTAATAATAGATTGTTCTTGCTTCAGAATATCTATGGCCTGAATTTATGTGTATTGTTTGTCTGAGTAGGACGAGTCTGTCTTATATCTGTATATCTTTACATATCTAAGTCGAACTATATGTTCTGTTGTCTCTAGAGAGGTCGAAGGCTATTCGGCGGATGTGTCGCTAGAGTGTGGTGTGATTTGGCTTCGTCCTGATAGGGACTGTGTGTTTTCCATGTCGGCCTGTCGCCGGGGAAAAAGTGATCTCAGTATTTGTGGGGAAGGTGATAGTCGTCTAAACCTATCGTGTATGCTTTACCCCAGTGTTTAGTCGTATTGCCAAGGAATGGCAGTTTCATATTTCCTATACCAAGGTAATCAAAGATACTCTTATGAACTCTCGATCGAAGCCACCATTTTTGATAGTTACGATTTGAATGTCTAAGAGAATATATTTGACTCGATGAAAACGACTTCGATTCCTAGCAGCACTATATCCTGTAGATTGCAGTCAATTGTTCATGATCAAATCTACAGAGCAATGAAATGTTTTATGAATGACTAACTTTAGGACAGATTCATTATCTGTATCCAAACGTGAGTGACAGCTCACGAGTGAAGCCATCTTGGAACCAAAACATGTAGTGACTTTCAAGAAGAGAAAAGGGATGCCCGTATTATCGCTTGTTTAGTCCAGAGATCACTGCTACACATGAGAACCCGTTATTAGCGGTTCAATATTATTATATGGAAAAATATGTGCTGAACATTATGTTGAAGAATCGTCGCTAGACGAGATTAGGTTTAGAAGCCATCTGAAATATTGTTTATAAGCTGACGTGCTCAGTCAGTGAAGTCAGATGATATATGTATGGGCAATACTGAGTGCTTGGCTACTGACAGTCCATTATACACTTATTCTACATGAGTGCCCATGTAACATTGCAAGACCATTTATCCACTGTACTATGATGTATTATGGCAACCTGTGATTTGTCACTATCTGTGCTGTCGAGTGTGTACGTCCAATTAAACTTTAGAAAAGGTACACAGTCGTTGGTGTCGATGACTTCCAGCCATACATGAGTGTGAGAAAAGAACATTTTTTGTCAACACCACGAACCTTTATCATCATTCGCACATTATACACTCAATCCATGTCTACACACCACTGCGTAGGTCAAGTTGACATTCCATACACTACAGTGGAGCAAACAACACCATAGAGATCTTATCAACTGATGATGATGATGATGTCTGCTTCCATCCACTTATATCTATCTTTTGGTGGATATCATTAACGGGAATAAAAATCCAACGTTATCAACCTTATCAATATCCCGACCCCATTCCTTGTTTTACTAGCGTGAAGCTGCCAAGTTTTTTTTTTTTCACAGTGCAGCCGTTGCTTATTTCCAGAACAAGTTTTTGATCATTTAAAAAAATCGTTTCCATCAGAGTCTGCCTACTCTCATTTTGAAGAATTCTTGATGTTTCAGTTTGTCAAGTCATCATCAACATGATCATTTGATTTCTTGATGTTTGGGTTTGCCAAGTCATCATCAACATTATCATTTGATTTCTTGATGTTTCAGTTTGTCAAGTCGTCATCAATATCATCACTTGATTTCTTGATGTTTCAGTTTGTCAAGTCATCATCAACATGATCATTTGATTTCTTGATGTTTCAGTTTGTCAAGTCGTCATCAACATCATCATTTGATTTCTTGATGTTTCAGTTTGTCAAGTCATCATCAACATCAGCATTTGATTTCTTGATGTTTCAGTTTGTCAAGTCATCATCAACATCATCATTTGATGTCTTGATGTTTGGGTTTGTCAAGTCATCATCAACATCATCATTTGATTTCTTGATGTTTCAGTTTGTCAAGTCATCATCAACATCATAATTTGATTTCTTGATGTTTGGGTTTGTCAAGTCATCATTAACATCATCATTTGATTTCTTGATGTTTCAGTTTGTCAAGTCATCATCAACATCATTTTCTTTTTCGCTCCCTATGGAGCAAGGTGCACAGCGGGCTGATCACCTGCTTGCCAACCAATCTGATTACGGAAACAACGATAGATTGTTTGGTCTGTTTTTGTTCCACAAAGACGCCACTAGGCGTGGTGGAAACAGCGATAGATTGATCAATTTGTTGTTGCCCTGAGACGCCACTAGGCGTACTGGCCACATACTGCTTTGCCGGTTGGTGGCTAAGGATGGAAGAAGAAGAAGAAGAGATGGAGCAAGGTACCACCACAGCAGCTCCCCCTAGCGGGAAGCCCACTCAGATCATTAACATGCTCTCGTAGCTACAATTTCTGCAGCAATGAGTTTCGCACGATGAGGTTACCAGCTCCATGCACAACCACCGCCATGTACGACATGCTTGAGAGAACAACTGTCATAATCTTTCTTTGTCTCATAAAAGACACCATGATCTACACGAGACTTTGTCAAGTGCCTTAATTTAATCTTTCAGGCACATATCTAGATCATGTTTCACACAGACCACACGGTCTTTCATATTAGGACATGCGCCGTAACATAACTTTCCGACCCTGTGTCTAGGTTTACCTTCATCAAAACGAGGCAAAATTTTATTATTTAAAACAACCCAAAGCCTCTCTCCATTAATATTCTGTGTTCAACATTGTGTGGTTCCGGGGGTCTATTAAGAGAAGAAGGAAGAATAATTGGACTCCACTTTCAAGCATGTCGTAAAAGGCTACTAATATGAGGTAGCCCTTGGGACTAGCAATCTCGTCATTAAAAGAAATTGCCTCATAAAGCACTGCTGTAAGAGCATGCGAAGGTTTAAAGCAGGCTTCCTGCAAGGGGTCCATCTACATTGGTGCTCCACTCTCCCCAAGAAGCTCAAAATAACATAATGACAATGATGATGATAATGATGATGATGATGATGATGATGATAAGGATGATAATGATTGTGTGTTCCCATTTGCTGAGGAAATCCACGCTGTAAAAAGTAAGTAAAGGATCCCATTACACACCCGTTGAGGCATATTGGGAATGTTGTGTAAGGCTCATATTTTCTTGACCATCTGTCATGGGTTGCCTCCCCTTAGCTCTGCCGTAGTGGTCCAACAGTGGCCAAAACTCAAGAGTATCTAAAGTGAGTCGTCAAAGGTGTCTACCTTCGCAAAGGATTACTCTTGGCAGAGATGTAGATAGAAGGGTAATGGCGCTTCTATCCCAAAGGTGTGTTCACAAGATATTCAGAAAAGCGAAACCAATGCTGCATTGGCTGAGCATTTTAATTCTATAATCTGCCGACAACTTTTGTGAAGGATTAAGCAATTATTATTTTTCAGCTCGTCAAGCCCCCCCCCCTCTGATTTACTCAATTGAATTCTTATTATTCTGGTATAGCTTTGTTTAGAATGTGTTTAGTAAATTGACTGAGACAAACATGCAGTACAGTTAAAATGATTGAATCGAAGTTAAATTTGTATAATTACAAATAACAGATTTGATAATCACTTACGTTTAACAAGGTTTTAGAAAATTTGAATAATGAATTATAAGCAAAATTTTTCATCACGGTTGTGATGAGAAGTTAGTTTTAAAGCTGGTCACTTGGTAGCTTATAGGACTACTTAACCTCCTATGGTATGTTCTGCTCCCGCTGATGGGTTGGTTCTGAGCAGATAGGTCACTGGAGTTCTCGCGTCTCTGGTCAAGATTAAAGGCGTAGCACGTTCCAAGAAATGTCATGGAGTAACTGCCAAGTTGGTAATGCGTTTCTACGTCAGTCCACTTCTACCCTCACTTTGATCCAGAGATTAGTACTCTCCTGGTACCACCAACAACTATTTAAAAGAATAGAAACGAAACGCTGTCCTGAGTATTGCGTTTTCCGACACATACCTATGTGCCCCTATCATCCTACTCAACCATCTCATTTAACTCAGAATTTACCCTCGATGAGAATTAAACTTAATCCCTCGAGAGAAAACTTTCTTTACATTTAAATTGAATAGCTTTATCTTTATTTTACATTTTAATGATAAAGTTAATAGTATAGATAGAATATGTTTACATTTACATTTCCACTGATGGAAAAGTGTTCACCAAATAGATTGAATATGTTTACATAGACATTTAAACGGGTTTGAAACTGTAAGTATTATACTTAGAATGTACATCATTTCTTTCATCTTTTCCTCCCTGCTCCAAATGGAACTTGGGACTTATGCTTTTAGCTCTCTTTAAGAGACTAGCAGTAAAGCAGTCACCAGCCCTTGCAGTGGTGGGTCATGAAATCATCATTCTATACGCTGAGGTGGCCAGCCTCAAATGACAGACATCCACTAGCGATTTTCCCATATTAATATTCACGTGATAATATATACATATTAGTTCACATGTTAGTAATGAAAAACAAAGAATGTAAAATGACAACTTATGCCAATCCTGGCTCACAGACTTTTGCTCAGATGAATGAAGTTAAGGCACTTGATTAGGCCTCTTACACTGTTCTTGGGGGTCGCTACTTTTATAAGATAATCCCTCTGTGACTCTGTGTGTTCAGTTTCCTCAGATAGTGGTTTTCCTTATTAAATTGATAGAGTTTCCTCGGCTGTTTTATAAGTCCTTATGAATACTCCAATAAAAGGTGTCTGGTCTGATAAGATTGAATCCTGATTCTAACTACTGGCATGTCTGGTGTTTTTGGCAAGCGATTCTCAGAGTGAAATAACACTGAAACGTATGAGCTTATATACCTGTCCTACCCCCGCATCTGTTTGTTATGCAGCTGCTCAGGACTCCAATCATTTCAAACAAAAATGTTGGGTGGGGTAATTTCTAAATATTTCGATATGGAATAATTCTGACACACAGGTCACGTCGCCCATATATTGTATGAAAACATCCGATTGCCTGGCAGGCGAACTCACCAACACATCTGTAAACTCATACGACAATGTGTTTCAGATATAACAAATTATTACTATCTAAAGTAATCTTGTCATAACAAATCGGACAGGAAGCGATTAGGTCATCCTTGTCTGTCCAAAATGTGTCACCCAGACACATAATCTCTTGTCTGTCGCGCACCTTGCTTTATCAGCAAATAAACAAATACGCTGGCGATTTTCGTGTTAATCGGTAGCGGTCAAGGTTGGGCATACGAGAACATGCCTGTCGTTTCAATATTGCATCCCCTGTCTACTATCTTAAGCAGGGATGGTCAAGTAAACAGACGAGACAAAATATCTCTGATAGGGGTGTAAGAAGGAAAATACAAAATATCTGCTACAGTGCGGAGAAGGAAAGAGGGTGCAGGTCACTGAAACACGTAAATAATCAATACAACAAATGTCCAGGATACGGCAATAGTGAACAAGAGAGCGACAAGAGAGCGGCCCAAAAGCTATTTTGTGACACCATCGGCACACTAGGGGTGGTGTGGTCCGCATCCACGCTGTAAAGGGGAATTTACTACCACTGTTAATGGCCTGGGAATGTCTATCTTGCTTCTTTTGTAGGACAAAATCACTACTTTTGTTTAGAGTTATTACCACACTGCACCCCATGGATGCAACCTAACTTCACAACAATAACACTCCTTCTAGACTCGTTGTTAGGTGATGATATGTACAAACGCCTGGTCACGAACACTACCGGGGCAATGAAAAAAAAAACACACAAGAGGTCACACTGATGAATTATATTAAACAGCACCACAAATCACGGGTCTATACCAGGGGTTCTAAACTGTTTGTGTGTTCTATAAACCCTTTTGATTGTCAAATGAAGGCTACTGACCCCTTTAATTGTCGGTGAAGGTTACTGACCTTATTGATTGTCCAGTGACCCCTTCTTATAAAAATTTACAAAGAGTCATAATTAAAGTTGTAGCATACAAATGACACGTTTTATTACCAAAAAAATTGTGTGTTAGGTTTAGAAACAGAAGTTCTGAAACACAAAAACAAGGATAAAAAAAAAAATATATTTCGTTAAATGCAAAATTGTAGAATAATTTTCTGAGTAAAAACTTTGGTGAAAGTAAAATTCAAATGTTTAGGTTTTGTACACGGACCCCTAGAATTCATTCATGGAACACCAAGGAGTCCGTGAATCGCAGGTTAATTATGGTGACCATCTGTCCTCTTTTCTCCGGATCTGTCCTCTTTTTCATCTTAAGATTGGGCGTCCGGGCATTTTTTTCTTCAAAAGTGCAATTTGTCCGGAGTTTTCCGTACACGATTGAACATGACTTCGAAGAGGTCTGTCTTATGCAACTATATTCTTTAAGGAGTATTTTTCAAGTAAATATTGAACGAATTATATAGCAATGTTATTGCGTTGTTGAAGTGCAAAACTGTATTACATCTGTGACAGACATACTTAAGCAGCGCATGTGTTAAGAGTCGCTGCCCTAGAAGATTAAGAATATGCTTGTTGAAAAATGAAGACGCGGACTTGGTAGTTTGTGTGATATGGATAAAACCATTTACACATTTCACATATTTTTCATGTATGACTTTGGAGTACCAACATATATATATATATATATATATATATATATATATATATATATATATATATATATATATATATATATATATATATATATATATATATATATATCAGTGGCGTATCCTGGTAATGCGAGCTAGGCGTGCTGCTACTTAAAATGAATATGTACGCCTACTATTTAACTTATTTCCCTCTTAATTTAAAAACCATCTATATTCAATTACGCAACGATAGTTATTAGGGGTATATGTCAATTATCTTCGAAATACTAATTAACTTACAACTTGAAACTCACTGTCACTGTAATAATCTGCATTCCCGGCAACTAACAAAAATTAATCAGAAAAAACACTGGCGATTTTTACAACTCGAGAGCTGCTAGGCCACCGCACGCATATTCGCATTGTATAGTCGTATCTGCCCACGACCCGGTTTCACACAAACCAGTCTTTAGACGTGAATCCGAACGGTCCAGCACGCATTGTGACGGAATTACCCGAGAAACTTCGGGCGATTGCTACAACCAATAAAAACTGCACTATAAAACGCTTCTGTGAAACTGAAACTAGATGTACTAGTAGATTCTATGCGGGAAAACGCGTTATCCTGATGCGTGCAGTCCGAAAGCAGAACTTAGAGGAGAAATATTTTATAGAATAATAAATTAAATTTTTATTTTCCTTCGCGCATAGCTGTGCGCAGCACGCACAGCACACATAGAGAATACGCCACTGATATATATATATATATATATATATATATATATATATATATATATATATATATATATATATATATATATATATATATATATATATATATATGGTTCCAAAGGTTGTTATTGCCAGGAGTTGTAGTGAGGATAAGCTCTCACTGCAGATAAAATACTTTTATGGCACGCGCCTCAAACAGCCTCTGACAACCAAGTAAAGCTCCCGGCCTTCACGTGTGGCTCAATTTGATATGAAATAAATATAAAGGTATGTTATCAGGCACTCGCAGGAAATAAAGAAGTATGCGAGTGCCTGATAACATACCTTTATATTTATTTCATATTAATTTACTGTTTACAGGCCTCAGGTTTCCCTCCCTTATTTGTAATAAATGTTGGCTCAATTTGAGCCCGGCGGAACTGTTTCCACTGACGGGAGAAGGGGCAAAGGCGAGCGACTGGCGCCTTAAAACCAGCAGCTTCGGGCAGATAGGGCTCGTGATCCTTGGTTGGTAGCTTAATCTCCATATAACTGTGCCCAAGCTCGCGCCCTGGAGAGGACACTCCAGCTTCACCCTATAGGTGTCGGCAAAACACGGGAAGTAGCAGTTACCGGTTATAAGCATTTTGCCCAATTGGCGTAGGGCATGGCGCCAGGGGCTACTTCCGACAGTGGGAGAGGTTCTAGGATCTCACTGGACAGCTACCGCCCGCTTCAAGCTGGGCAGCCCCCAGTCAATAAGGCGTTGTCCCGCCACTGTCTGCTTTCCCCATTGGGTGCGTGGGGATTAGGGTCAAACCCGAACTGTGGACAGAAAATTTTGCACCATGCAATTATCGAAAAAAAAAAAATAAGCAAACTCTCAGATTGGGATGCTGGAACGTCCGGGCTATGTTAACTGGACTATCCGAAAACCTACAGGATGTAAACGATGTAAGGAAGACAGCCATAATTAATGATGAGCTTAAACGACTTCAGGTGGATATAGCTGGACTTCAGGAAACGTGCCTGGTGGGCTCTGGAACGGTGAGAGAGAAGGACTACACATTTTATTGGCAAGGGAAAGATCTTAATAAAGCTAGAGAACACGGAGTAGGTTTTGCGGTCAAAAAATCGCTAACTAACATGGTTGAACCAGGCGAGAATGGATCAGAACGCCTGTTAACGCTCCGCCTGCAAACTAGCACAGGTCCCATCACCCTTGTCAGTGTGTATGCTCCTACTCTGTACTCTGCCTCAGAAGCTAAAGATGAGTTCTACGAGAATCTAGCAGCAGTAATCAAAAGCATACCTAGGCAAGAACAGCTTGTTCTCCTTGGTGACTTTAACGCTAGAGTGGGTGCCGATAATGTTTCATGGCCTTCATGTCTGGGCAGGTTTGGTATTGGCAAGATGAATGAAAATGGACAACGGCTCTTAGAGTTGTGCGTCCACCATGACCTCTGCGTGACCAACACCTACTTTCAGACAAAACCCCAGCATAAGGTGTCATGGAATCACCCACGATCCAAGCACTGGCACCAACTTGACCTGATTCTCGTCGGAAGGCCACTCCTCAGGTCTGTGCTCTCCACGCGCTCGTACCATAGTGCAGACTGTGACACAGATCACTCCTTGGTTTGCTGCAAAATCAGAGCACAACCAAGAAAACTCTATCGTGTCAGACATGAAGGGAAACCACGCATTGATACCAGCAAGATGTCAGACCCTTTCATGATCGCTCAATTCACTGCGACCTCAGTAGCCCTCAGCATGGTGATACTATTACAGAGAACTGGGAGCATCTACGGAACACCATTCAAAGTACTGCACTTGCCACCTTTGGTAAGAAAACAGCAAAGTCAAATGACTGGTTTGACGCTTCATCAGATGTGATGGCACCTGTTATTGAAGCTAAGCGCAGTGCTATGAATGAATACAAACGTTCACCGAGTGCCAGAACCCTACAGATCCTGAGGGCTACGAGAAGCAAAGTTCAACAAACTGCTCGACGCTGTGCAAATGACTATTGGCTCCAGCTCAGTGAGAGCATCCAGATCGCAGCGCAAACAGGCAACATTAGACAAATGTATGACGGTATAAAGAAAGCACTTGGCCCCCATAAAAGTAAGACGGCACCGCTAAAAACCATCAGCGGAGAGAAGCTAACCGATAAGGGTAAGCAGATGGAGAGGTGGGTCGAGCACTACTCTGAGCTTTACGCTAGAGACAATACCGTTACGCCTGCAGCCCTTGATGCTGTCAATAGTCTGCCAACTATGGAGGAGCTGGATGCCGAACCAACATTAGAGGAACTCAGTAAGGCCATTGATAGCTTGGCCTCTGGCAAAGCACCAGGCAGTGATGGGATTCCTCCTGATTTAATCAAATGCTGTAAGAGAACGCTATTACATCCCCTGCATAGGATGCTGTGCCAGTGCTGGGAAGAGACAACTATTCTTCAAGACATGCGAGATGCCAAGATTGTAACACTGTATAAAAATAAAGGAGACAGAAGTGATTGCAATAACTACAGAGGTATCTCTCTTCTTAGTATTTGTGGTAAGTTGGGATTATATAAATAAGTATAGGGGACTTAGTGTACTGACTGAGATCAGCTGTGAAGGTATCTGTATCTAATAAGTGTAGTGTATTACAGATGACCTTACTTTGCTACCACATTTAGACCTCAATCAGACTTATTCTGGAATATTGTGATGACTACGTTAAATGTCTAGGGTTATGATAGTGATGAAGTGAGAGTCACAACAACAACAGACAGATAAACACTTTTATTTAAGATTCACAACACTTTACAACACTATGACGAGCACATACATATAACACTCTAGAAGACTAGCTTAAGTAAGTCAAGTGTTAACTTTTAAATTATGTACTAGTTTCTTTCAAGAATAGATATCCTGATCCAACTACAGAGTGAATCAGGAATCACAATCAAATGTAAATACAATGTTTATGTACACAATTTATACAAAGGATCTTTGTCCTGATCTAGAATATTATTACAATATGTGTGTAGTGTTGTTCTCTAGTATTAAGAGGTAATACTGGCTTTTGAAGCTATGTTGTTGTTTGTCATCACGACTTCATGTGTTTGTTAATGGTGGAAATAATCTTGAAGGGATCACAGTTCCTTTTTATTTTACAAATAAGTACTGTCCCTCTTGATTTCTATTACAGTCACTTTTAAGGTGGGGTATATAAGGATGAGCTGCTCTGGCCAACAAAGTCTTAACTTCGTATGTCGGCGGCAGGAAAACTGTCTCCTCTGCTCGCTTGCTTCTCAGTTATCTTGAAATACACCACTGGTAGATATCTTGGACAAGGAGTCTGCTACCAGCCCTCTGGATCCAGCAAAACTCAGACCAGGTGTTGCTCTAATACTTCAGTACCACGGTCCCACAATTCAAGGAAATATACACTAGTACGACGACTGGCGATGAATTCTGGCACAATTTCGATCTGCCTTATCCCAGGCTTTTATTAGAAAAATATTAGCCTGCTCTCAACGCACTGGCTTCTCATAAAGTGTATTTTCAGAAATGGCCCTGAACTGACGCTTCTATTTGACTATATCAAATGGTCTAACCAATGAGACCATGTTTACAAGAGCCTTTGAAAAAATTTACGTGTCCTACCGTTTCCATTAACAACCAAAAATAGTATTTGCAGCTCGACTAATAAAGTTTCGCCTTACATATTACTACAGCCAATCAAATCGTGTCTAACTGATTGGCCTCATTTCCCATAAAGCAGTGTTTCAACACGCCATTATGAGCAAATATGATCTTGTGCTGTCAGACAACCCCACTATAGTATTTTGGCTATAATTTGTTAATTACCAGACTATTTGCGTGACACATAACATATTCTTTGTCAGCAAGTCCTAAGGCACCCAAATATATAAGTTTAATGGGGCCAAGTGGCTTCGTTTAAAATATGTATTATTCTAGGATAGTCGTGCTGTTACCACCTCCTCACTTCCATACTAGGGGATGTCTTCTGTACTGTCAGACTAATGTCAGGAGCTTAGACATAAATCAGTAGAATTTCAGGTTTCCCAATAAGCATTAAACATGTTTTCAAAACCTAACCTCGTATCGTTAGTGTTTTTTATTACTGTTTATATTTTAAAAAGTTAGTGCTTCATGCCTTTCGCGTTCACTTTTTAATCGCGAGACGACGTAGTACAAGTGCATGCGTTCCTCCGTGCATCTCTCTCTCTCTCTCTTCTAAGCCCGTCTGTCTTTTAGGCTACCGTAGTGTATATAATGACATTAATGTAGTATTATATCTAGGTCATTAAGCAGTTTGCGTATCAAAATCGTCTAGAAATACAGTACCAGTTTTATTTTTAGAAACGCGTGTATGATGCTGTAGGCTTTTACTATCAAACGTGGAAGCGTTACAGTTATGCAGACGGAGTAGAAAAAGGGGATCTCTGATTCAGCCATTATGTCGTTCTACAACACCGGCGTACGCTATTGTGAAAGCACTGGTCTATCACCATTCTTCTTTCCTTTTATTGAATTAATTCGTTAGGCGTTACATTTACTTTCTTACAGATAAATATTGAATTTCTTGATCGCCCATATTACTGCAAGACATTCTTTTTCGCTAGTTGAATAATTTTTTTCAGCTTTATTCAACTTTCTGCTAGCATATGCCACTGGGGTTAATTCCCCATCCAGTGAATCTGACTTCTGTAACAGGGTCGCGCCCAAACCGATATTACTTGCATCCGTTCTCACAATGAATTCTTGACTTAAGTCAGGTAATTTCAAAATAGGTTTGCTTGTGAGCTTTTCCTTCAATTCTTGGTATGCCAATTCACACTGTGCTGTCCAGGTGATTCGATCTGGATTTCCTTTGCGTGTCAAATCAGTTAACGGTGCACATATGGAATTAAAGTTTTTGATATACTTTTGGTAGAAACCACATAATGAGACAAAGGATCTCACGTCTTTCTTTGTTTGTGGCCTCGGGGCTTTTCGTAGTTTCTCTAAATTCTTGGGGTCAGGGGTCATGTTTCCCTGATGGTCTGTGTGTCCCAAGAATTCTAATTCTTTACACCCAATGCAACATTTGGTTGGTCGGGCTGTCAAGTTCGCTTCTCTAAGTCGATTAAACAGCATGTTCAGAGAGTCAATGTGTTCCTCAAATGTTTCTGTCGCTATAAGGATATCATCCATGAAGTTTGTGATACATGGATTATTCAGAGGATCCAACAATTTTCTTATCATTCTAGAGAAGACACTAGGCGCATTCTTTAATCCAAATGGCAATCTGTTAAGTTCATAGTGACCCCCTGAGGTATTAAACTATAGATAAGGTCTAACCTCAGGCTTTACTGGAATCGGATAGTATCCTTTGCTCAGATCCACTTTTGAGAAATATTTAGCTTTATTCAGCCTGGCAAACAACTGATTTGTATCCGGCAATGGATCCACCTGACCTTCTGTGATAGCATTCAGTCTCCTGTAATCTATACAGAGTCTATGTTCTCCAGAGGGTTTTCTTAAGAGCACCACACTGGAACTATACGAAGATTCACTGTGTGAAATGATTCCTTCCTTCAACAAATAGTCTATCTCTTCCTTCAAGGCTTTCTCCTTAGCGAAAGGAATTGAATATGCCTTCATACATACAGGTGTGGGGTCTATAAGCTTCATATCATATTCCAATAAGTTTGTATGCCCCGGACGGTCCGTTAACACCTCTGTATGATCATCTAAAACCTGTTGCACTCTCTTCTTCTGATCTTTCGTTAAATGTGTACTGATTTTCACCTGTGCAGCTGTCTCACAGGGGTGTAATGGATATTCAAATGATGAAAGTGGTTCCTTTTTCATCTCCATTGCAATAGACAAGGTCAATAAATGTGTATCTTCCTGATTTTCTCTTTCCAAATATTTCTTCAGGAGATTCACATGATAGATTTTTTCTTTCCCCTTCTTATCTATCTTATAATTTGTTCTAGACACCTTCTCTAGAACGGTATATGGACCTTGCCATCCAATTTGCAACTTATTCTGACTACCGGGTAGAAGAAGCAGTACCTTCTCTCCCACAGCCAAATCTCTGTCTTTAGCTTTCTTGTTGTAATAGGCAGCATGTTTTTTCCTGGCTTGTCTCAAATTTTCATTGGCAAGTTTCCAGCCAGTTTTTAAACGAGTGGTCAGCTCATTCACATATTGGTATGAGGATGTAATATTTTCCTCTGCCTTTTCATCAGTCCACGTTCTTAACAGAGCTTCGAGTGGACCTTTTATTGGCCTTCCAAATAATAATGTTGCCGGGGCTATACCGGTTGAACTATGGGGTACCTCCCGATACGCAAAGAGGGCGGCATGAAGGTACTCGTCCCATGTATCTGGTTTTTCATGTGCCAACTTTCTCAGGATCGACATCAACGTACCATTAAATCTTTCCACTTGGCCGTTCCCTTGGGGATGGTACAGAATACAATGGAAGTGTTTGGCCTGAAAGATCCTGAAAACTTCTTCTGTTAGTTACCCCTTGAATTTGGTTGGGAAAGCCTAACCTTGTGAAAATTGTGAGTAATGCCTCTGCCACATGTTTAGAGTCAATGGATGACAGGGCTACCGCCTCTCCCCACATAGAACAGGTGTCCACCAGAGTCAGAATGTAGCTGTTCCTCCTCTTGGTTCGAGTGAGAGGTCCCACAATGTCCACGGCAACTCTCTCAAAGGATGTTCCCACTATGGGCATTTCCCCTGGAGTTGCTGGTGCAGTCCAATGCTTAGGTGCTACTCGTTGGCACTCTGGACAGGATTTTACATATCGTTTGATATCTTCAGTTATCCCTGGCCAGAAATAGTGACAAGCTATACGCTGTCTTGTTGCGCTGATCCCCATATGACCACTGAAGGGAATCGCATGCCCTAGTTCCAACACTTTAGTCCTATATGAAGTAGGAAGGACCAGCTGTCCGTGACCATTGGATTCAGATCCAGCCTTTCTATAAATCAACTTGTTCTTCATATAAAACTCTCCCTTGCCTGGAGGTGTATGACATTTGGGCAATTTCTTGAAACACGGCTTGAGAGTTTTGTCCTCCACCTGTGCCTTTCTCATCTCATCTGGATGAGTATTTTTTGGATTATCCTCCTCCTTTTTAGACTGTGATCTAGTCTGCACCGTTGCCAATATCACAGGTCTCTTGGGATTCCCCAGGAAGACATATCTACACCCCAATATCAGAGGGTAGATTGGCTCATTTAGCACTGCTGCTTTGATTATTCCCTCCACATATCGCGTTTTTACCTGTATTTTAGCGATAGGGAGTGTCATGGTCGCTACTTCCTTGGTTGCAGCTTGAATCTCCACTGTTTCTGTGGTGTATTGATCTGCTTGCACCAGGTGAGAACTCACAACTGAATCATAATCTAAACCTGTATCATATAAGCACCTTATGGTGACTCCATTACAGATTACATCTTCACACACTGGGGGGTGGTACGGTTCCTGTAGTCCCTCAGGTTTGACCTTTGTTCCCTTCTTCCCAGATTTCATAGCAGCAAAACTAGGAGTTTTATTCCTACAATTTTCAGTGGTATGATTGTTCATCTTACACTTTTTACACCACTTCCTTCCTTGGTTGAAAGATTTTCTTTCATCAGATTTCCTTTCATCGAATTGTGGGGTTTTATTTTTATTTTCATACCGTGGCCTATCAAACTCGTGCTTACCTTTGTTATGCTTTCTATGATCAAACTTATTAAAGTTTTGTGGTGCCTTAAAATTGTCTACCTGTTTCTTTTTAGTACCTCTTACCTCTGCTTGAGCTGCCTGATATCTTTCAGCAACATTTAGTAATTCACCCAGCCTCTCTGCACCTTGTTCCATGAGAAACTTTCTCAGGTCTGGAGCCATGGACTCTCTTAATTGTTCTATAAGGATCATTTCCTTAAGATCTTGGGTTTTCCCCAGAGCCGTCCATTTCTCCAAGTATGTCTCTAACCGTGCAGAGAACTGGTGATATGTCTCACCTGACAGTAGTTTAGCATTCCTAAATTTTATTCTATAAAATTCTCCATTCTTTTCATATCTTAACAAAAGAGCCTGCTTTAACATGTCATAATTGTCTTGATCATCTCTGCTCATTTTGGCAAAAACATCATAAGCTGTACCACGAAGCCCTTGAGATAACTTTAAGCTCCACCTTTCGCTCTCTAACCCATACGTGGTAGCTAACAGTTCATATCTGTTTGATAACTCTCAATATCATCGTCTTTCTCAACAAAATGATCTAAATGAAAACTCTTGGCTGAGGTTGAGGCTCCCTGACTAGCAGTGGCATCGGAGGTAAAGGGACTGGCACCATTTTCAGGAGCATGGCCTTGAAATTCCAACTCCCTTAGTCGTAACTCATGTTCCCTTTGTAATCTCTTCTCCTCTTTTTCTGCTTCCCTTTCTGCAGCCAATCTTCTTTCCTCTCTTTCGGTAGCTTGCCTTCTTTCCTCTACTTCCCTTTCCGCAGTCTGTCTCTTTTCTTCTCTTTCTGCCTTTTTTTCTTCTAATTGGAGCCTTTTAATCTCCCTCTCTGCATCCAATGCTTTAGCTTCTTTGTCAGCCTCAATCTGCAACCTCTTAATTTCTTTTTCAGCCTCTATTCTCTTATCTTCGGCCAATCTATCAGATTCTAATTTTCTTTCAGCCTCTTTTTCTAATCTTTTTTCTTCGCGTTCAATAAATTTGTCACATTCAGTGTTGACATAAGCAATCATAACTTGCCCGTCCATTCCTAACTCTTTAGCAGCCTGCATAGCAGCAGATCGAAATTTTGCCAGATCCGCCATTTTCTAACAGGCAAATGTATACAATATTTAACTAAACAATTTTATCTATGACTAATTAACTAAGGACAATCACAAGCACTGAGAGCTCAACCTTATTTATTTTCCACCCAAGAATACCTTTTTAATATTTATAATTTCCAGAAGTGAATTACTCCCAATATATATGTAATAGGAGAAGATTCAAAATCCTGGACAGGACCCCAATATATGTAGTAAGTTGGGATTATATAAATAAGTATAGGGGACTTAGTGTACTGACTGAGATCAGCTGTGAAGGTATCTGTATCTAATAAGTGTAGTGTATTACAGATGACCTTACTTTGCTACCACATTTAGAACTCAATCAGACTTATTCTGGAATATTGTGATGACTACGTTGAATGTCTAGGGTTATGATAGTGATGAAGTGAGAGTCACAACAACAACAGACAGATAAACTTTACTTACTTACTTAGTCGTTCCCCTTCTACCGTGAGGTGTAGAGGTCAGACAGATAAACACTTTTATTTAAGATTCACAACACTTTACAACACTATGACGAGCACATACATATAACACTCTAGAAGACTAGCTTAAGTAAGTCAAGTGTTAACTTTTAAATTATGTATTAGTTTCTTTCAAGAATAGATATCCTGATCCAACTACAGAGTGAATCAGGAATCACAATCAAATGTAAATACAATGTTTATGTACACAATTTATACAAAGGATCTTTGTCCTGATCTAGAATATTATTACAATATGTGTGTAGTGTTGTTCTCTAGTATTAAGAGGTAATACTGGCTTTTGAAGCTATGTTGTTGTTTGTCATCACGACTTCATGTGTTTGTTAATGGTGGAAATAATCTTGAAGGGATCACAGTTCCTTTTTATTTTACAAATAAGTACTGTCCCTCTTGATTTCTATTACAGTCACTTCTAAGGTGGGGTATATAAGGATGAGCTGCTCTGGCCAACAAAGTCTTAACTTCGTATGTCGGCGGCAGGAAAACTGTCTCCTCTGCTCGCTTGCTTCTCAGTTATCTTGAAATACACCACTGGTAGATATCTTGGACAAGGAGTCTGCTACCAGCCCTCTGGATCCAGCAAAACTCAGACCAGGTGCTGCTCTAATACTTCAGTACCACGGTCCCACAATTCAAGGAAATATACACTAGTACGTTGACTGGCGATGAATTCTGGCACAATTTCGATCTGCCTTATCCCAGGCTTTTATTAGAAAAATATTAGCCTGCTCTCAACGCACTGGCTTCTCATAAAGTGTATTTTCAGAAATGGCCCTGAACTGACGCTTCTATTTGACTATATCAAATGGTCTAACCAATGAGACCATGTTTACAAGAGCCTTTGAAAAAATTTACCCATCCTACCGTTTCCATTAACAACCAAAAATAGTATTTGCAGCTCGACTAATAAAGTTTCGCCTTACATATTACTACAGCCAATCAAATCGTATCTAACTGATTGGCCTCATTTCCCCTAAAGCAGTGTTTCAACACGCCATTATGAGCAAGTATGATCTTGTGCTGTCAGACAACCCCACTATAGTATTTTGGCTATAATTTGTTAATTACCAGACTATTTGCGTGACACATAACATATTCTTTGTCAGCAAGTCCTAAGGCACCCAAATATATAAGTTTAATCGGGCCAAGTGGCTTCGTTTAAAATATGTATTATTCTAGGATAGTCGTGCTGTTACCACCTCCTCACTTCCATACTAGGGGATGTCTTCTGTACTGTCAGACTAATGTCAGGAGCTTAGACATAAATCAGTAGAATGTCAGGTTTCCCAATAAGCATTAAACATGTTTTCAAAACCTAACCTCGTATCGTTAGTGTTTTTTATCACTGTTTATTTTTAAAAAAGTTAGTGCTTCATGCCTTTCGCGTTCACTTTTTAATCGCGAGACGACGTAGTACAAGTGCATGCGTTCCTCCGTGCATCTCTCTCTCTCTCTCTCTTCTAAGCCCGTCTGTCTTTTAGGCTACCGTAGTGTATATAATGACATTAATGTAGTATTATATCTAGGTCTTTAAGCAGTTTGCGTATCAAAATCGTCTAGAAATACAGTACCAGTTTTATTTTTAGAAACGCGTGTATGATGCTGTAGGCTTTTACTATCAAACGTGGAAGCGTTACAGTTATGCAGACGGAGTAGAAAAAGGGGATCTCTGATTCAGCCATTATGGCGTTCTACAACACCGGCGTACGCTATTGTGAAAGCACTGGTCTATCACCATTCTTCTTTCCTTTTATTGAATTAATTCGTTTTGCGTTACATTTACTTTCTAATTTATATATGTGGATTTTTTTCACGACAGTATTGTTGGTAAGGTTTTTGCCAAAGTCATCTTAATGCGACTACACAAGTTAGCTGAGCGCATATATCCAGAGGCACAGTGTGGATTCCGAGCTGGCAGATCAACAACAGACATGATCTTCTCTCTCCGCCAGCTTCAGGAAAAATCAAGAGAGCAGAAAAGACCATTATATATCACCTTTATAGACCTCACAAAAGCATTCGACCTGGTTAGTAGGGATGGACTCTTTAAAATCCTCCTGAAAATAGGCTGCCCTTCTAAAATGCTGGAAATGATAAAGTCATTCCATGACGACATGAAGGGAACAGTCCAATATGCTGGAAGCACGTCACAGCCCTTTGATATACGAAGTGGCGTTAAACAAGGCTGTGTTTTGGCTCCGACCCTCTTCGGAATCTTCTTTGCCTTACTCTTGAAACATGCATTCAGAGATGCAACTGAAGGAATATGCCTTCACACTAGGTCAGATGGCCGTCTGTTTAATCTTTCAAGGCTGAAGGCAAAAACAAAAATCAGAAGGGTCACTATAAGAGACTTGTTGTTCGCTGATGATGCTGCAGTCGTCACTCAAAGCCAACAGGAGCTTCTGAGCATGATGAATCGCTTCACTAAAGCATGCAAGGACTTTGGCCTCACAATAAGTCTAAAGAAAACGAATGTGCTGAGTCAGGATGTGGGTGCTGCACCAGTTATCACTATCGATAACTATGAATTGGCAGTGGTGCACCACTTCACATACCTAGGGTCTACCATCAATGACAAACTCTCACTGGATACAGAAATCGACAGCCGCATTGGCAAAGCTGCAGCTACCTTTGCCCGCCTCACATCGCGTGTTTGGGGAAACTCTAAACTCACAATGAAGACCAAAGCTGCGGTATATAATGCCTGCGTCACCAGCACACTCCTATATGGCAGCGAGACCTGGACGACCATTGCTAAGCAAGAAAGAAGGCTCAATACCTTCCATTTGCGGTGTCTACGCCGCATCCTCGGCATCTCGTGGAAAGATAAAGTGACAAATGTCGAGGTGTTGTCACGTGCTGGCCTTCAAAGTATGTATACGCTGCTTAGACAGCGCAGACTTCGCTGGCTTGGCCATGTTCGCCGCATGGAAGATGGTCGCATCCCAAAAGATATCTTCTACGAACAATTAGCAGATGGCAAGAGAACAGTTGGGCGACCACAGCTGAGGTTCAAAGATGTGTGCAAGAGAGATATGAGGGCACTGGACATGGATCCAGCAACATGGGAGGATGAAGCTGCCGATCGCAATAACTGGCGATGCTATTTACGGCACCACCTCAGATTGGGCGAAGAGAGGCTCACACAAGAAGCAGAGGTGAGGAGAAAACGTCAAAAGGAGCACCAGGAAAATAAGCAGCTGAGGGCTGCCACTTCAGGGGCGCATTCCCATAGTCAGTTATGACTGAAGGGGCTATTATTATTATTATTATTATTATATATATATATATATATATATATATATATATATATATATATATATATATATATATATATATATATATATATATATATATATATATATATATATATATATATATATATATATATATATGCGAGCTTCTGGGCAATATTTAATTGATAACGATGTTGACATTTGACGATGCAAGTGCTTTGATAAACTTAACTACCTGACAATGTTTGTAGAAAGTAACATCAGTTATGAAGGATTCATGCAGTTGCTGGCACATGAGACGTGAACGAACTTTTTAAAGCAGTCACTGAATGTTGAATTTTATTGGTGACCTTTTAATGATCGCACAATACTTGTTTGCGGTGCCTGGTCATAATGCAGACGTGGACAAGCATTTTTCATTGAAGGAAAGTCACTGGACAAAAGACAGAAACAAGTTCAATGCGGATTCTTTCAAAGGAATTTTGCTTCTGCAATATAATTTAAAAAGAAGTGCGGTACGGCCAATCCCTTGAAAATTTATAAGAATATAATGAATTGTTAAAGAAGATAATGTCCATACAAAAATAAATAAATAAATAACATAAATTAATAATTTTAATGATAATAATAATAATTTTATGAACAATATTTAATATGTGGAAAGCTATTGTTATTAAAATAATTTTTAAAACATACATTTCAAAGAACATTTTATTTCATTTATTTCTAGCCTTTGTAAACCTAGAACTAGCTCTAGTCATCACAATCATGAATTAATATATTGAAATTAATAAGTCCTCCTTTGTGTCCTCTTTTGTGTCCTCTTTTTTGTCTTGTATTGTTCTTTTTTGTCTTGTATTGTTCTTTTTCACGCCAAAAAGTCAGAAAATGTCCTCTATTTGTGAAAAACAATATGTTCACCCTAGGTAAAGAAACCCTGGTCTATACAGATAGCATAATAATGTCATAGATATCTCAAGCAAACAAAAATTCCAATTTCACAATAGAGTCCTAACATCTCAACTAATCCGAATTCTCGGCATATAACGACATGCCTGTCCGCCACGTCTTTTCACAACTAACGCTAACCACTAACTGACATGTATCTGAATTCATTGTCGCCTCACTCATATGCATGATTTCCTCGTCAATTGCTCACTCGCAATAAACAGCTTCCCTCATTCAAAACAGAATAAAATTCAGCCCAACCAGAACAACATTCCATATATTTATACTCCGCTGTCAAAATGCAATATTCAAACAATACAACACGGCTCACAACGGAGTATGTGCCTCAGCAACTACACCATTTATCCCAAAGCGCCTCTTTATACACACCTACCATCTAAATTTCCTTTTTCTTTATTCTTGGTCATGTTTCCTGTTGTCTTCGTTGTTCATTCATTCATTTCTCTGTTGCTGTTTATGGAGCATAGAGCTACAACTACATATGAGTCCCTAGCAGGAGGTCTTACATCAACGATCCCGTGTTCTTATTTTTAATAATATTTTGATCATGTGACTAATAATTTGTAAATTATTACCCACAGTTTAACGTCGTGCAAATTTTCTAACGTAAGTTTGACCAGAAATGACTAAGATAAGATAAACTAAAAATAGATCAACATGTGTAGCAATCACGTTCTATCATATTTCGTGCAGTGTTTGTTTGAAACATAAAAAAAAAAAATTTATGTTTGATAATAGAGCGTTGCTCTTTGTACTTTCCAAAACCTTAAGTATGTTTAGTGAAGAAGAATTATTTTTTTGCTGTCTCTTTTAACGAACTAACGAACGAAATATTTATTTCGCCAGGATAACGAAACATACATTATTGCCTTTTGACATTTATGTCCTGTAATTAGATGATTCTAGAAGAGTATTCAAACTGTAATACTCTTAATTACAAATGACTATTAACATTGAATTGTCTAATGTAACATACACACGTACATTCAAACAGAGAGAGAGGAGGGGGGAGGGGGGGGGGTCGTCAGTGAAATAATTAAATAATTAATATTACAGCTATAAAATGTAAAAGTAAATATTCATGAAAACATTGTATTAACTAAAAACACCTTTGTCAGTTAGGTGCATTTTCAAGCTGTAATACGAGGGCTAATCAGTAAATAGGTCACAAATGCCTATTAAAAAAAACTAAATGAGATACGAACTTGAAAACCATTTATTATTGCACTTACATTTCCCCTTCTCAACATAATCTCAACCAACATCTATACACTTATCCCATCGCTTTATCAGTGCCACAAAACCTGCAGCATAGAAGTCTTTGGTCTGCTGTCTCTGCCACATTCGCACCTCACGTTCAACCTCTTCGTCATCCGCGAAACGTTTGCCGCCAAGGTGAGTTTTTAGTGGACCAAACAGATGGAAATCGCTCGGGGCTAAGGCGGATGTTCAAGAAGTTGCCACC
Source organism: Oreohelix idahoensis (assembly GCA_024509875.1). Classification (NCBI taxonomy): domain Eukaryota; kingdom Metazoa; phylum Mollusca; class Gastropoda; order Stylommatophora; family Oreohelicidae; genus Oreohelix; species Oreohelix idahoensis. The sequence goes on along the minus strand of JAMPIV010021036.1, from coordinate 70,831 downwards.
CTAGTTGTTCAATTTTCTCCTGGGTTAATCGAGCTGTATGTGGTCTGGCATTGTCGTAATGGAGCAGTACTCCTCTACTCAGTTCGCCTGGACGTTTTCTTCGAATTGCATCCCGAAGCATCAACAGAACTTCACAGTACGATGCAGCATTCCCATTCTCACCTTTCTTCTGGAATTGGGTTAACAGCACTCCTTGAGAATCCCAAAACACTGTAAACATAACCTTCCCTGCACGTGGCGTAACCTTGAATTTCTTGGCAGAAAGTGAAGAAGGATGTTTCCATTGCATTGAAGCACGCTTTGATTCGGGTTGGTAGTGATGCACCCATGTTTCGTCCCCAGTAACAATCCTGTTAAGCATGTCTTCTCCTTCATCTGCGTACCGAGAGAGATGTTGCAAGGACAGGCCCATTCGGTTCATTTTTTGTTCCTCAGTTAGTCTTCTGGGCACCCACCGTGAGCACACTTTCCGGAAATTCAAACGATCATGCATTATGATGTAAGCTAAACAATGAGAACACCCTATTGCAGTTGCTACACTGTCTATCGTTACTCGCCTGTCAGCTCGAATCATCTCCCCCACCCGCCGCACAGATGCTTCTGTCCCAACCTGAAGAGGACGACCAGTAATTTTTGAGCGTCCTTGTGAAAATCTATCGACCCAGTTATGTACCGCTTTACGCGACAAACACTTCTCACCGTAAACAGGAAACATTTCCTTATGAATATCCTTTGCAGGAAGTCCTCCCCCCCCCCCCCCCCCAAAAAAAAACAAAACCGCACAACAGCACGTTGTTCTTCGGTCGTACACTCCACGAGTACGGTACCCTTTTTTATCTGAGCTGCGCATGCGACACCTAGCGTCTGCTACCTAAAGTAATCATCAAGCTGGATGTTGCTGCTACCTAATGACACCTTTAGAAACTACCAACTAAAATTTTCAGCTATCCCATATCAGTTTGTGACCTACTTACTGACTTCCCCTCGTAACTTTGACATATGAATGTAGGTTTATGGGGCATATAGTGTAGTTTTTAGTTGCGATAGATATCGGTAAAATATTCCACGATAATGCATACTAAAGCAACTACGGAAAAGATCATGTTTGAAATTTTGCGAAATCCAAAAGTAGTGCATCACATATAAAATAGAAGCAATATTTACAGCGAAAGAATTATTCCTAGTATGGTGTCCTACCATGCAAAATTTGAAGTACGAACATGAAAGAGAAAGAAAGTATTGAAAGGAAAAACATGCAACTGTCAAAATTTTCAATCCTTCAGTTTGTATATTCGTCTTTTCTAAATACTTAGTTGTTATTAAAAGGCCGCATGATCTGCTTAACCCAATTCACTGACTTTGTCAACAGCAAAATGGACATAGAAAGAGAGTTCTACGTTTACTTAGATCGTCGGATTCTAAAGGAAACAGAAATAAATGAGAGACCACTTAAGGACGTTTCTAATTAACAGTTTCTTTTTAAGTTAATTCATAAATGGGTGCTTGTTTAGCATAAGATTGAAATGGTATGGCCAGACTGCCAATGTAAAACTAATGACAAACACCAAACAATTATCAGTGTAGAGGTGATAAGTAAACATTGACGAAATCATTGAATAGCGTTACAAGGTACTCCTTATTCTGAAATCGCCAAGCTAAGAGAAATAGAGAGTGCAAAAAGAAATAACTCACACACACACACACACACACACAAACACAGACCAAGATGAGAGTTAAACATGGACATAAAGGGGTAAGATGAGAGCTAAACATAGACATAAAGGGGTAAGATGAGAGTTAAACATAGACATAAAGGGGTAAGATGAGAGTTAAACATGGACATAAAGGGGTAAGATGAGAAAAAATATGAATGGATGGCACAGGACTGAAAAATTTGGCGGATATTCGCTGAGGACCTGTGCTCCACGGCATCTGGAACATAATGAATGTATGAATGAATTATACAGTGAGGTGACTTCTACTGCAGGTCTCTAAAACATGGGAAAAGAGCCACATTAACAATCATGAAGTTATATATTTCAACAAATTATGGTGCTTTGCGCAGGATGGAAGGATTTCATTATTATTGTAGGACTAGCAAAAACCCACCAACGTTGGCAGGTTTTTAATAATAGTGTGTTGTTTCTGTTGCATGTATTACAGACGGTACTATCACTAATGTGCTCATTTCATTGCAGGCGACCGTCATAGATACTTGTAGTGAAAATTACATGGATGTATTAAATATGAAGACATGGAGTAACCTTACCTAAATGACGTGTGCAGCAGTGATAATGGTCTAATGGATCGTAAATTGACTAAATAACTAACATTTCTTTTATGACAGCATGCATCGCAATTGTTCGCGCATCTTTTAAAATCTTGCCCTGGTCGACTTACCGCCTCTGAGACGCCTTGGTCGACTTACTGACTCTGAGAACAACGTTTGAAGTTTGACGAAACTCCAGTTCATGTACGGTTTATCAATCGTGTTGTTGGCTTCTTTCCATAATCAAACTGTTCATGAACATCTTCATTTGCGCACTTTTTTTTCTATTTTCGCGAGAGTGCATTTAAGGGGAAACAATACAATTATTGTATAACTTTCAACCACAGTTGCACCCCCTTAGCTGTGGTTGAAAGTTAATGCACTCCCTCGAAAATAGAAAAAAGTGCGCAAATGACGGTGTGCAAAAATGTGACTGACCGACCGACCGTCCGACCGACCGACCAAGTACTTACGGCGGCAATTATGTATTTTGATTATCAGAACGTACGACTGGCAGAGTGGTTATAGCACTAGCCTGTCGCAGCAAAGGTATCAGATTCGAAACACGGTGTCGTCATGCTCCAGTCCACCCAGCTGTAGATGGGTACTAGACTCTGGTCTTGACTTAGGGAAGGCAAAGGCAGCAAGGAAGAGAACTGGGCACCCTACCTCTCGAACCTTGTAGGGTGAAGTCTCTAACACTTCACTCCTCTACGGCAATATCTGCTATGAGACTACCTTGACCTTCATCTTTTTTTATGATTACCAGTTTGGGATTGATATGAAGAACCAAATACATACCAGCGGAAAAAGAAGTCAGGTCAAGACACTGGTAATCGATAAAACACAATATGAAAAAACTTGCTAATACCAACACAGAGGAGACTTTTTTAAAATAAAATCTCTAGGTAAGTAAAGAGGAAAGAAGACAAGTGTAGTGAAGATGTACGTAAGATTGATAAAAACGGTAGGGAAAGAGCTTGAGGAGATGGTTTGGTTTTGGATTGGGTTTGAAGGACAGTGGTCCGATCTTCTCCCTTAGATCACACAAGGAGTATCTCAGCACAGTGCACGAACTCCGTAGCACCTGCGAGAGTCCTAATGAGTAAATATTGGAATCACACATTCTATAAATATTTTTGTGCGGGGTTGGTGTGTAATTTTTAAATGTTGCCAGGTCAGCGGCCTTACGGCCTACTCTTTACGATTTTCAACTGCCGTGGGATTTTTAACGTGCGCAACCTGCACACGGGACCTCCTATTTTCTCGCCCTTATCCGAGAAAGTTAGGCATCCGATCTCACTAGCCAGGAGACCAGGGGTGAGTATTACATCATTAATACCACTGGTTCTGAAACAAAAAATGTCAATAAATTATATTCCCTCTACTGGGAATCGAGGTCATGACGCTCAATGTGAGCAACCCTAAGCCCATATCAGTAAGGAATCAGCAACTGGAACAGACAGATGCCTTCACATACCTAGGATGCATAGTAACACCAGACGGGGGAGCAAGCAAAGACATCAACAACAGAATGAACAAAGCAAGAACAGCCTTTTTTAGTCTAAACAACATCTGGAAGTCCTCTCAGTATAGCTTACTTACTTACTTACTTAGTCGTTCCCCTTCTACCGTGAGGTGTAGAGGTTTGGAAGAGAGAGCGCCAGACCATTCTATCAGCTGTCTTCTTCCTGGCCTGGTTCCATTCTAGTCCTCGGTCCTTCAAAGATTGTCTAATGTTGTCCTCCCAGCGGACTCTGGGTCGTCCTGGAGGTCTGGATCCCTGGCTCTTTGTTTCCCATGCTTGTCGTGGTAGCCGATCTTCTCCCATTCTGCAGACATGGCCAAACCATCTTAGTTGGGACTGTTCTATTTGGGTCTGCAGCGGATGGGATTTTAGGCCTTGACGGATCGTCTGGATGCGGACCATGTCTCTTCTTGTTACTTCAACCACTTTCCTCAGATACCTCATTTCTGAGGTTTGGATCTGGCTTTTGTGGGTTGTAGTCATTGCCCACGACTCGCATCCATATGTCAAGACTGGGACATAGGTGGAGCGGTATACAGCCATCTTCGTTTTCTTACCAACCTCTTTCTTGCTGAGGAATCCACGATTTATGGCCTGAAAAAGTCTCCCAGCCGCTGCTTTTCGAGTGGCCAACTCTTCTTTGATGCCTCCCTTTCGGTCTATAATAGCTCCGAGATATTTAAAGTGGTCGACCTGCTCCAGGACCTGTTCTCCCAACTTAATCTGATGTTTTCTTTCTTCTCGTGATATCACCATGGATTTTGTTTTAGAGCTGCTTATGACCATCCCTCTCTTCTCCAGCTCTTCCTTCCAGACTTGCAGGTTGGATTGGAGATGTGCCTCTGATTTAGCAATCAGGGCAACATCATCAGCAAATGCCAGCTCCGAAATATAGACCTGTCTCATCTTCCAGTACCCCACTGAATACTTTCTTGTTCTCTCCTTACATGCCTTGATGACATCGTCCATAAGGAGTATGAAGAGGTAAGGTGATAGGATATCACCTTGTCCTACACCAGTGGTGGTCCTGAACTCTTCTGACTTATGGTTTGCTGTCCTCACATAATTTCTGCAAGACTTGTAGAAGCTCTGTATAGCATGAATCAGAGGTGCTGGAATATTCTTCCTTGCCAAACAGTCCCAAAGTTTGCTCCAAGGGACCCTGTCAAATGCCTTTTCCAGATCTATGAAACAAAGATGGATCTCACTCTTATACTCAAGGGCCTTTTCACTCAGCTGTCTGAGTGTGAAGATTAGGTCTTGAGTACTTCGGTTTGCTCGGAATCCGCACTGGACCTCATCCAATTGTGGCTCAGCTAGGCGTCGGAGTCTCTGCTCTAGGATTCTAGAGTAGATTTTACCAGGGACACTGAGAAGGGATATGCCTCTATGGTTTCCACATTGTCGATTGTCACCCTTTTTGAAAATTGGTGTTATGATGGCAATCTCCCAATCCTTTGGTATGGTCTTGTTGCACCATGCTGCCTGTAGGACCTTTAAGAGTAATAGGTCGCTGATGCTCCCATGTACTTAACCATTTCTGGTGTTATACCATCATGCCCTGCTGCTTTGCCCATCTTGATTTTCTCTAGTGCTGCCCTCAGTTCTTCCATCTTTATGTCATCTTCACCATCATTGGTTTCCTCTTCTGTGTCAGTGGTTATCATTTCTGATGCTTCATCATGCTCACCATCCAGGAGTTGGTAAGCATTTGTCTTCTCGCGTTAGTATCGAATGCAGTTAACTTTTGAGCTGTGGTCATTTTTGCGCTGGACTGCGCATGACTTGTCTTGTTGTTTGGTCGATCGGTTTCCGCCCACCACTAGTGGGAGTGAGCGATTTGGAATGGCGAAAGAGATGCCTCGTTGAAGAGGGGATCTCCGCTATTTTTTGTTCTGTCAGGGATGTGTAGTCCTCTTATGGATATTTCGTTTATTCGGGATAATACCTCTAGTGTATTTGCACATGCCGGGAGGCGTGATATTTCTGTATTTCTTGAAAGCAAGGTAAATTACATTTTCATTAACTCTATTGATTTTGGGTCGTGAGCGATTTCGATTCATAGCCTGTCTGCGAAAGTCGTCGTCACGAGATGTTTTTTCCCAGCTCACATGTCGCTGCATTGTACTGCATCGGTTGATGCAGGTACCAAGGACCATTACTTGCTACTTTGTTAAATGAACTAGGTTTAGAAAACCTTTATTATCTAGAGGATATTTTTGAGGACATTATTTATACTTCGGCAGACGTGTCTGTCTTGCTGAAGTCAAACTAAGGAGAGTGAACTGATCTCATACATCTGGTTATCTCCTGGCTGTTATAGAAAAGGATGGAGTTTTCCACCTGACTACATTTACAGCACTTTGAAATATAACATGCATCTGACTCATCATTGTAATGCTGTCTACCGTTATTGCTGTATTGAATGTTGCTGTGATAATGACTGTTTGATGTGCCTACACATTTGCGTAACCATTTTGTCACTGTGGCGTCCACAATAAATAATGAAGAAAAACGTCAACGGCTGTTTCAAGACTCATTGACTTTATACGTCGTGAGTTTACTGACGTCCTATGTGGATTGCCCTGTTATTGTTGCATGAACATTGTTTTGACTGAACACATCTACACACTACACAAAACCAGACATGCGGATGCCATCCATCATCATATGGCATCACGCATCATTTGGTGGCCATAAGCTGGTTTGATTCTGGTACTAGCAAACACGGGGTCCCTTACCCACTTCATTTTCAACAAGAATTCATCAGCATCCTTCAAGAAATTAACATTCTTCAATACAGTCAACATCTTCAAAATTTTCAAAGTACTCGGCGTTGCCCGGTAAAAGTCAAAATTTCAACTTTTTGACGGAAACAAGAATTTGACAGTACCCGGCGTTGTTACATGTTGCCGGATAACTCGGACTGCTGTTATCTTTTACGCAAGTCAAGCAAGTTGCTGCTGTCAAGGTTCCAGTGCTGTCGTTTTTTGAGAAGGTCAAGTGCCGGTTGAAACGGGTTGTTTTCTGAAGAAGGCCAAGTACCGATTTCCATCAACTTACTTTTGGATTAGAAGGTCAAGTGCCGAAACAACTCAACACACAGTATTTCAGAAGCTCTTGTACCATCGTGTTAGCAGTGGAAGCAGTTCAGATGTGCCATCATCGTTGGAGCTTCGCTCTTTAGGACGTTGATTGACATCCGTTTTTTGCTGTGTTCTACGATTGGAAGCCTTTAAGTTAAGTGGCCTGTTTGTATGTAAACTGTGCCCTTATACTTCTGCTGAGTCTTCTGTGTATCATCTCATTCTATATATTATATGTCTATATGTTATTTGTATATTTATATGTTTATATTTCAGCGGGTTCTCGGTTGGGTGGTGTCTCCGTTAGATTATGCCACGTCATAGAGGTCGTCTATTGTGAGCGTTTTCTGTAGGGTTTGCAAATTTCCGATACTGGAATTTGCTAAGCGACTTCTGTTGCTATTTATGTTAGCTGTGATGACATGTTTTAATATTGTTTTCGTTATTATTTCACATTCTTTAGTTTTGTTGTGATTTGTTTGTATTTGTTAGCCTACTCTTGTCTATAATTTAGTTTCATACAACATTTTTGTTTATACACTGTGGTGTCATGTATTTTGTTTAATTCTATCGCAGATATCGTCACATTTTTTGTGATATTTCATTAATTTCTGCTTTATTTTTAGTTGATTTCTGCGAAAGTTTTTGTATTGTTGCTGATCTTTGTTATTGTTTACATTGTTATTGTTTACATTGTTTGTATTGTTTACATTTTCAATGTTTACATTCTGCATGTGTTTACATAGTCATTGTTTACAGTTATAGTAATTAGTTAATGGGCTATGCTAATGCACTGTTACTACTATACTGATGATAAATGAATGATGAATAGTGTCGTGCACTATTGAATGAGAAGTGCACTTATGATCAAGATTTGAGTGCTGATATTTCATATACAAGTTCTTTGATTGGAGACTTGTTTCCCACAGAGACTGGGATAATATAATGTGATGTGAATATACAAGTGCTTAATTAAGACTTGTTACACTTAGGTTTGAAATAAATTAGTTAATTATTTCAGGTTTTGGACTCATATGTTAGACAACATGTCTACATTTGAGCACTTTATTGAGCAGGGTAAATTGCTTGGGAAGACTGGTGATAAGTTAGAAGAATTTGCAACTGCTCGATATGATAAAGCAATGGAAGCTGAACAAAAGAAACTGCATATGGAAGCTGAACAAAAGAAACTGCAGATGCAGGTGGATGAAAAGAGATTCCAAATGGAAATGGAAAAACAAAAAAGGGAATCAGAAGCTGAGGAAAGAAAGCTACAGCTAGAGGCTGAGAATAAAAGACTTGAAAAAGAAGCTGAGAATAAAAGACTTGAAAAAGAAGCTGAAAATAAAAGACTTGAAAAAGAAGCTGAAAATGAAAGACTTCAAATGCAGGCTCAAGCTGAAGAAAGGAAGTTACAAAGAGAGTCTGATGAGAGGAAAGCAAAAATGGAACATGAAGAAAAACTCTTAGCTTTAGAGTTGGAGAAATTGAAATTGACGAGCATGAGTAATGGTAATGATTCAAACAAGGGTTCATCTTCTGGGAAGGCTAATAATGATACTTTTAAGATTAAGTTACCAACATTTAGTCCTTCCAGTGATGACATAATGTTCTATCTGGACAGATTTGAACAAGCATGTACAGCTCATAACATAGACAAAGCAAAATATGTTTATCAGTTATCAGGGATACTGACAGGTAAAGCTCTAAGTATATTAAATATGGTGGATGAACCTGACAAGAGCAATTATGAGGTTGTCAGGGCCGCTTTGTTAAAGAAATATCAGCTTAACGAAGACGGCTATCGTCTACAATTTAAAAACATGTTACCTGAAAATGGAGTTGAATTCTCCGAGTTTATTGCAAGAATACGCATTACTTTCTCACGATGGGTTGAACTATCTAAGACGGAAAAAACTTATGAAGGACTTATGGACTTAATACTTAGAGACAAAGTCATGTCGTCTGTCAATGAGTCTTTCCTTGCTTTCCTTCATGAACGTAAACCTAAAACAATAAAAGAAATGGAAGATTTCTGTTGCCAATACGTAACTGCGCACCCACACATAACCATGGGTAACTCTAAGGTGAAAGAAGGTTTACCAGTTGCTTCGGCAGCTCCGTATGGTCAAAACTTTGCTCGTAGATCCCAACAAAATTTTGATAGAAAGGGCAGCGGTAATTTCTGTCAAAATCATGGAAACCAATTTCATGGTGATTCTTCTTCGAAGAATTGGAGACAACCTGATAGTGGTCGTTACTATCACCCTAATAATTATAAGCATTTCAAAAGAGGATATGGTAATAGAGGTTATTCCTGCCGAAGACCTCAGAACCAAACAAATAGATGTTCGCATCAATGTGAACATGATAGTAATCGTGGAAACTGGAATTCGAACCAGTATAACAATTACAATAGAGACAATAATAACTGCAGAGATAATAATAACTCTGATAACTTCAGAGGTAATAATAGTCGGGGTAGATCTCAACACAAAAAAAAAGAGATATCAGCAGGCTAATGCTGTACAACAGGAAACTGAGGGAGCCTGTAATCATGTTGTTGATAGTAAAAACTTTGACGCTGTCACTAGTTCTGCTTTTGACTTTGAAAGAGCAAACAAATGCCCCCAATGCAGTACTTTATTCGAACCGGGTACCATAACTACTTTGAGTTGTGGTCACCCACTTCCCGCTCTTCCTGCTGCTGTTGCGCATGACGGGAGGGGTTCTTTAATTCTACATAAGGGTCTTGTTAATGATACTCCGGTCTCACTACTTTTCGATTCCGGATGCACCACTATTGGTGTTAGACAATCGCTTGTAGATCCATCTTGTGCTACAGGAAGGGTTATTAAATGTGTCACATTTGGCGGCACTCTAGAAAAATATCCTACTGCTGTAATTCGCATTGCCACTCCTTTCTTTACTGGAGATGTGCATGCTTGTCTCTTACCTAATCCTATTGCGGACCTTATTATTGGTCGTATTCACGGAGTTAGGGAGTGTACCCCACAGCAGATTGCTGCTTGGGAAGATAATAACATGCAAGCTACAAATGCAGTAGTTACAAGAGCACAAGCTCTACAAACACCCGAAACTTCACTGAATAGTGATAATGAAGTTGATAGCCAAGATAGTCACTTAGTAATCACTCGTGACTCTTTCATAAAATTGCAAGAAGAAGATCCTTCTTTAAAAAAATTCTTCGTTCTTGCGAAGAAAGGTGATCCGAATCAGGATACAAATAGAAAATCTTGGATTGCAATGAGAAACGGCGTACTTGTACGTATGGTACAAGATTCGACTACGTCGGCACATTCGCAAATTCTTGTTCCCAAGAGCATGAGAGTCCAAATATTACAACATGCTCATGACTCGCAATGTGCTGGACATATGGGTTTTGCCCGTACGAAGTCGAGAGTCCTTGCGGCTTTCTTTTGGCCTTTTGTCAATAAGGACATTCGTATTTACTGCCGATCATGCAAGGTATGTCAGGAGGTCAAATCTAGAGGACCACGACATGCTGCGCCTATCCAGGCTGCTGACATTCCTATTCGGCCGTTTCAGAAAATGGCCATAGATATTATTGGCCCTTTTAAGGTCAAGTCGGCCAGAGGACATCAGTTTATCCTTACATGTGTCGATATGTGCACACGTTGGCCAGAGGCTATTCCTCTTAAGAGCATATCTACTACAGATATCGCAGATGCTCTTTGGTTGATATTTTCTCGCTTGGGGTTCCCCAGAGAAATATTGTCAGACCATGGCACTCAACTCATATCTGACACTATGTCACAGGTAATGTCTACCTTACATATTGAACGATCTCTCAGTAGTATCTACCATCCTATGTCTAATGGGTTAGTTGAGCGTCTGAATAGAACGCTCAAGACTTTGCTTGGTAAGATAACTGAAGATCATCCTCAAGATTGGGACAGGGTTTTACCCGCGGCTCTCTTTGCCTATAGAGAAGTCCCTAATGAACACACAGGATTTTCTCCCTTCGAACTTGTCTTTGGCGCGCGTCCACGCGGCCCTATGTCTTTATTACACGATCTCATCACTGCCGATGATATTAGCGATGAAACTCAATCCTCATATGAGTATGTCATTGCTCTTAGACAAAAGATCATTGAGGCATGTAAGCTAGCAACTGCTTCATCAGAAATTGCTAAAGAGAAGGCAAGACAGTTTGCTAACAAGAATAGATGTCTACGACAACTTTGTCCAGGTGACAAAGCATTCGTCCTACTCCCCAGTAGGGAAAATAGACTTCTTATTGCATGGAAAGGTCCGTATGCAATAGTCTCTCGGATTTCCGATGTTGACTATGTGGTCGATATTGATGGAAAGCATAAAACTTTCCACATAAACATGCTTTCGGAATTTCACGAACGTCCGGACTATTTGCTGCCTATTTTCCAGGCAACGGATGATGCTCCTGCACCTCACGGTCATTATTCATCCCTGTCTGTCATTCAGGATGAGGAAGCTACCTTCTCTGATGTCAACCTTCCCCTTCCAGTGGTTCCATTACATTCTACGGAATCTTGGAAAAACGTTTCTGTTTCTCCTAATCTTTCTGGTGACGAACATCGACAAGTCTCGTCGATGTTACAAACATTTCAGGATGTTCTCACTGACATTCCTGGACACACAGATGTCATAGAACATGACATAATTCTTACCGACAATAATCCAATTAGGGTTAGGCCGTATCCTATTCCTATACACTTTCAGTCGCAAGTGGAAAAGGAATTGGATGAAATGGTTCAATTAAATATAATTGAACCATCGACTTCACCATATTCTTCTTCCATGGTTATTGTCCGGAAGAAGGATAAGAACATACGAATTTGCGTTGATTATCGCAAATTGAATCAGGTCACAAAGTTCGACGCTGAACCGATGCCTTTGTTAGAAGATCTACTGATTAGACTTTCTAATTCTAGATTCTTCACTAAACTTGACTTGTCTAAAGGTTATTGGCAAGTGCCTTTAGCAGAGCATGCCAAACCTCTTACTGCTTTTTCTACACCTAGGGGTCTATTTCAATGGAATGTTATGCCTTTTGGTCTCATGAACGCCCCTGCCACTTTCGTTCGCATGATGCGTCGAATTCTGTCACATCGTTCGGATGTCATCGCATACTTAGATGACATCTGTCTCTTCAGTGATACCTGGGAAGATCACTATTTAGGGTTATATGACTTACTGTCCACTCTACGTGAGAATAATTTGACAGCAAAACCTTCTAAAGCTTTTGTTGGTTTTGGTGAAATCTCTTTCCTGGGTCATCGTGTTGGTCATGGTCTCTTGAAGACAGAAGACCACAATACTTCCAAAATACTGAACATCTCTGTTCCTAAAACGAAGAAACAAGTTAGGAGTCTCTTAGGTTTAATTCAATTTTATGGGAGATTTATTCCAAATTTATCTTCGATCATGGCACCTCTCTCAACATTGTTGAAGAAAGGTTCGCCTAATCTGGTCCGTTGGTCTGAAGAATGCCAATCTTCACTAGACCAAATCAAGAATATATTTTCTTCTCCTCCCATCTTAAGATTACCTACTCTTGATAGGACTTTTGTTCTTCGGAGTGATGCTTCATCCACTGGGATTGGAGCAGCACTGATGCAAGAATATGCAAATACTCTGCATCCTGTTATGTACATTTCTAGAAAACTAAATGCGGCAGAGAGGAACTACTCGGTTTTAGACCGTGAGTTGTTAGCGATGGTTTGGTCAATTCTAAAGCTACAAAGATTCCTCCTGGGCGCACATTTCATTCTAGAGACTGATCAGAAAACTCTTACAGCTATTCAGACTAAGAATTTGAAGAGTTCGAGATCCACTCGATATGCTATAGCTCTTCAACCTTTTCACTTCACGGTACGAGCTATCCGTGGTGCGGATAATGTGATGGCTGACATTTTGTCTAGATGCCCACATGACTCCAACTAATACTTCTGTCCTATATTTCTATATATTACAGAGTCATAACACACCTATATTTCTACAATAGATTAGCACATCTGTACTTACTTTATATGTACACACTATCGTGCTTTGTTGTCATCTTCTTCTGTTCGTTTTTTAAAATGATAGAGGAGGACTGAGTAGTTAATATAAGGGCCGTTAGTTTACTAAACAGCCACAATTATTAATAATGTATTGTACCTTATGAAGCATATTAGTTATTAATTAGCATTATATTGCTTGTACTTTCTCAGAATGTCATTGTTGAGCTGAGGACTTACCTTACGAGTTCTAGATTGTGTACTTACCCTCGGAATACCAGAGCATATGTCCTGGATCGTCATGTAGTTTAACTTTACTATGTACTTATGTCATTACATGTCAAAGAATGTACTATTTAAATTTTCCTATCAGATTTGTACATCCATTTTTAAAGACAATATTAGAGTATGCTGTTTAATGATGATTATAGTAACTTGCATACGTATATTGTGTTTACATGCTAACGTGATGTGTGTTGGTGACACCTCCCCGATGTGAATATTTTTTGAGACATATTTATTTTTCTGTTGAGGTATATCCTCACCAGACACTCTATAATTAGCCTATTGTTTGGCAATTTAATTAATTATCAGCGCATAATTCGTGCGTTTTGAGCCGCTTATCGCTTGCTCTTTGATATTGAAAAAAAATATGTTCCACATTTTTTTTTTATCGGGAGGAGGTGGTGATATGTTGCGTGATAAATTCTCGCAACATCGTTTTATTTCAATATCTGTTTTATAACGCAAGGGCAACAACTGCTTGAAATTTATAGTCACTTTTCTCGGTAAGCATTTGTCTTCTCGCGTTAGTATCGAATGCAGTTAACTTTTGAGCTGTGGTCATTTTTGCGCTGGACTGCGCATGACTTGTCTTGTTGTTTGGTCGATCGGTTTCCGCCCACCACTAGTGGGAGTGAGCGATTTGGAATGGCGAAAGAGATGCCTCGTTGAAGAGGGGATCTCCGCTATTTTTTGTTCTGTCAGGGATGTGTAGTCCTCTTATGGATATTTCGTTTATTCGGGATAATACCTCTAGTGTATTTGCACATGCCGGGAGGCGTGATATTTTTGTATTTCTTGAAAGCAAGGTAAATTAACATTTTCATTAACTCTATTGATTTTGGGTCGTGAGCGATTTCGATTCATAGCCTGTCTGCGAAAGTCGTCGTCACGAGATGTTTTTTTTCCCAGCTCACATGTCGCTGCATTGTACTGCATCGGTTGATGCAGGTACCAAGGACCATTACTTGCTACTTTGTTAAATGAACTAGGTTTAGAAAACCTTTATTATCTAGAGGATATTTTTGAGGACATTATTTATACTTCGGCAGACGTGTCTGTCTTGCTGAAGTCAAACTAAGGAGAGTGAACTGATCTCATACATCTGGTTATCTCCTGGCTGTTATAGAAAAGGATGGAGTTGTTCACCTGACTACATTTACAGCACTTTGAAATATAACATGCATCTGACTCATCATTGTAATGCTGTCTACCGTTTATTGCTGTATTGAATGTTGCTGTGATAATGACTGTTTGATGTGCCTACACATTTGCGTAACCATTTTGTCACTGTGGCGTCCACAATAAATAATGAAGAAAAACGTCAACGGCTGTTTCAAGACTCATTGACTTTATACGTCGTGAGTTTACTGACGTCCTATGTGGATTGCCCTGTTATTGTTGCATGAACATTGTTTTGACTGAACACATCTACACACTACACAAAACCAGACATGCGGATGCCATCCATCATCATATGGCATCACGCATCAGCATTGTTTTTCTTTCCTCATGTTCTTTAGGGTCTTATAGAACAATTTCTGGTTTTCTTGTGCATCTTTTTCTAGCTTTTCTCCAAATTCTTCCCAGGACTTCTGTTTTGCTGCTAGCACTTTGTTCTTTGCTTCTGTTCTGAGTGTCAAATGTTCTCTATATTTTTCCATTTGTCCTGTTGTGTTTTTAGCTCCTAAGTATTGTTTCCATGCCATTTTATTCTCTCTTATTTTCTCTTTGACTTCCTCTGTCCACCAAGGTGTCCTCTTTCTCTGGTTCCCAAGTCGGACTTCACCGCATGCTTCTGCAGCAGCTGTCTTTATGATATCCTTGAATTTATTCCAGAGGGTTTCCAATTCATCAGGTCGTTCTTCTGTGTTACTCACTGCTGTAGCAATAAGCCCCTGATATCTGGTCTTAATTTCTGGCTCTCTCAGCTTGTAGGTCCTAATGCTCATTTCTCCTGCTAGTTTACTTGGTTTCTTGCGTGATGTTGGGCAGTTCCTAGGCTGAGCAACTCTTTCAGTGGTTCGTTTGATTGTTAGCAGGTAGTGATCACTTCCAATCTCTGGCCCCCTCCAGACTCTTGCATCTCGGACATATCTGAATGAGCTTCTCCGAACAATTGCATAGTCGATCACTGACTTCTCATTCTTGGTTGGTTCACATCTAGTGTATGCATGTATGCGCTTATGGGGGAACTTTGTGTTTGTAATGATCAGATTCTGCTCACTGCAGAATCTA
This sequence comes from Oreohelix idahoensis, assembly GCA_024509875.1. NCBI lineage: Eukaryota > Metazoa > Mollusca > Gastropoda > Stylommatophora > Oreohelicidae > Oreohelix > Oreohelix idahoensis. The sequence continues at coordinate 55,405 of JAMPIV010021036.1, read as the reverse complement.
AGGAGTCGCTTTCCATTGTCATTGAGAGTATCTTCTCCATATTTTTCGATAACTCCACCCCATCTAGCATGGTCATTTCCAACTCTGGCATTAAAATCTCCGAGCATAATAACTTCATCTAGGCAGTCATCCACTGTCCTTTGAAGCAGCTCGAAGAATTCCTCCTTGACCTCTGCTCTCTCATCCTCATTTGGCCCATACACTATGACCAGGTTGACTATGGTTTCTCCTTCTTTTAGTTTTACAACCATAATGCGCTCCGAGACAAAGTTCCATCCCTTGATACTATCTTTTTGATTTTGGCCACAATGCAACCCACGCCCCCTTTAGCCCTTTCAGATATGGGTACACCACTGTAGAGCAACGTGTTGCCATCGAGATCCATGACTCCTTGTCCTTTTTTCTTCGTTTCCGTTATAGCCAGGATTTCTAGTTTTGCTTTCCTCATCTCTTCCACCAGCTCCTCTTCCTTCCCATTTATACTTCTTGTGTTCCAAGTTCCATAAGTCGTAGTCCGTAGTCCGTTCCAGTTCGTCGCCTTTAGAATCAGTCCGGTTTTCTCTCTTGTAGTTCGCGTAATCATGATTTAAAGCAAACAGGTGATTGGCCCTCAGTACAGCACAAACACAAAATTAAGATTATATCAGAGCTGTGTGCTTTCTGTGCTTCTTTATGGTGCGGAATGGTGGAGAGTTACAGAGAAGGAAATGTCGAAATTGTCATCTTTTCACACAACATGCCAAAAAAAAAATTCACCGAATCCTTTGGCCGATTACCATCACCAACCAAGATCTGCTTACTCGGAGCAAGCAAGAGGACATGCACACCATCATAGCTGGCAGACGCTGGAGCTGGGTTGGCCATGTCCTCAGAAGAGACCCCGATGCCATCACAAGAACAGCTATGCTATGGACCCATGAAGGAAAACGAAAGAGAGGCAGACCAAAAACAACTTGGCGGAGGACTGTGGAGGCTGAGATGCAAAGAATGAACCAGAGTTGGGGCACTGTACGAAGGATGGCCACCGACCGAACAAAGTGGAATCAATTTGTTATTGCTCTACAAGACGCCACCAGGCGTGATGACCACTGACTGCTTTGACGGTCGGCGGCTAAGGATCAAAGAAGACTGGGAATCGAACCCGGTACCTTTAAAATTCGAGGCAGACGTCATACCTCTTAGCCACTCCGACCTCATGAAGAAATTGATTAAGACCGACGGGACTTGGCATGAGCGCCATGAGCGCCTATGTACCATAGAGAAGTCAAATGAACCAAAAATTTTACAGATATAGACCCCTTTTTGGGGGCTACTCAGTTTATTTTGCATGGCTTATGTTAATGTCGGACTTCACATTTCACATATGGAATAGGAGGACAGAAAATAGACTCTGGCATAGGATAGGATACACACTGACAGAGGATCGGATACACACTGACAGAGGATCGGATTCACACTGACATAGGATCGGATACACACTGACATAGGATCGGATACACACTGACAATACCAACTGATAACATAACAAGGTAGTGTGTATTCTGGAATCCCCAGATTAGGAGAATTAGAGGGAAGCCGAAAAACACATAGACAATAGAGCTGGGGACAAACCTTAAAGGGATTAGGAAGGTACGGACAGACATTGAATGGACGGCATAGACTAGGAGGAAGGCTTGGTATGAATTTTTTAAAGGCAAATACTCTGCAGGGAGCAGAAGAGAAATGGTTGAATTAATGAATGAATATAATAGTATCCATATTAGAAATAATAGTTCACCTTTTTGTGGAATGAGTTCGATAGATCGTTGAACATTCCGCGAGTCGAACTACAATTAGGGGGATGTAACCCATAAGGATAAATTGAATATAGAAGCTCTCAGGTTTGTTTCCCTTCCAAGCGAGTTCAGGCTGTTATGTCCATAATGTTTTTATATTTAATTTTACGATGAAGGTAATTAAAATAAAGACTAGGATGATGTTGGTGGTGATCAGAGTATTGGTGATGATAACAGTGATGATTGTGATAATGATGGAGTAAGGCGACGATGTTGTTACGATAATAATGATGTGATGATGATGAAATGATTAAGATGTAAGATAATGATGATGTTGATAAAATGGGAGGACAAAGATGATGATGAATAAGATGTGAGGCAATGATGATGTTGATTAAGATGCGAGACATTGATGATGATGATAAAGATGTGAGGCAATGATGATGATGTTTAAGATGTGATGACAATGAGTATAATGATTAAGACGTGAAATAATGATGTTGATGATTAAGATATGAGGACAATGATGATTACGATAATAAAAATGTGAGGACGATGATGATGATGATGATTTAGAAGTAAGACAATGAAGATGATGATTAATATGGGAGACGATGATGATGGTGATAGTAATGACGATGACCATGCGAGAACATGATGATGATGTGAGAACAATAATGCGATGATGATGTGAGAACAATAATGCGATGATGATGATGTGAGAACAATAATGCGATGATGATGTGAGAACAATAATGCGATGATGATGATGTGAGAACAATAATGCGATGATGATGATGTGAGAACAATAATGCGATGATGATGTGAGAACAATAATGCGATGATGATGTGAGAACAATAATGCGATGATGATGATATGAGAACAATAATGCGATGATGATGATGTGAGAACAATAATGCGATGATGATGATGTGAGAACAATAAGGCGATGATGATGTGAGAACAATAATGCGATGATGATGTGAGAACAATAATGCGATGATGATGATGTGAGAACAATAATGCGATGATGATGTGAGAACAATAATGCGATGATGATGTGAGAACAATAATGCGATGATGATGTGAGAACAATAATGCGATGATGATGATGTGAGAACAATAATGCGATGATGATGATGTGAGAACAATAATGCGATGATGATGTGAGAACAATAATGCGATGATGATGTGAGAACAATAATGCGATGATGATGATGTGAGAACAATAATGCGATGATGATGTGAGAACAATAATGCGATGATGATGTGAGAACAATAATGCGATGATGATGATGTGAGAACAATAATGCGATGATGATGTGAGAACAATAATGCGATGATGATGATGTGAGAACAATAATGCGATGATGATGTGAGAACAATAATGCGATGATGATGTGAGAACAATAATGCGATGATGATGATGATGTGAGAACAATAATGCGATGATGATGATGATGTGAGAACAATAATGCGATGATGATGATGTGAGAACAATAATGCGATGATGATGTGAGAACAATAATGCGATGATGATGTGAGAACAATAATGCGATGATGATGTGAGAACAATAATGCGATGATGATGTGAGAACAATAATGCGATGATGATGTGAGAACAATAATGCGATGATGATGATGATGTGAGAACAATAATGCGATGATGATGATGATGTGAGAACAATAATGCGATGATGATGTGAGAACAATAATGCGATGATAATGTGAGAACAATAATGCGATGATGATGTGAGAACAATAATGCGATGATGATGATGTGAGAACAATAATGCGATGATGATGTGAGAACAATAATGGGATGATGATGTGAGAACAATAATGCGATGATGATGCGAGAACAATAATGCGATGATGATGTGAGAACAATAATGCGATGATGATGTGAGAACAATAATGCGATGATGATGTGAGAACAATAATGCGATGATGATGTGAGAACAATAATGCGATGATGATGATGTGAGAACAATAATGCGATGATGATGTGAGAACAATAATGCGATGATGATGATGTGAGAACAATAATGCGATGATGATGTGAGAACAATAATGCGATGATGATGATGTGAGAACAATAATGCGATGATGATGATGTGAGAACAATAATGCGATGATGATGTGAGAACAATAATGCGATGATGATGTGAGAACAATAATGCGATGATGATGTGAGAACAATAATGCGATGATGATGAGAGAACAATAATGCGATGATGATGTGAGAACAATAATGCGATGATGATATGAGAACAATAATGCGATGATAATGATGATGTGAGAACAATAATGCGATGATGATGTGAGAACAATAATGCGATGATGATGTGAGAACAATAATGCGATGATGATGTGAGAACAATAATGCGATGATGATGTGAGAACAATAATGCGATGATGATGTGAGAACAATAATGCGATGATGATGTGAGAACAATAATGCGATGATGATGTGAGAATAATAATGCGATGATGGTGATGATGTGAGAACAATAATGCGATGATGATGATGATGTGAGAACAATAATGCGATGATGATGTGAGAACAATAATGCGATGATGATGTGAGAACAATAATGCGATGATGATGTGAGAACAATAATGCGATGATGATGTGAGAACAATAATGCGATGATGATGATGATGTGAGAACAATAATGCGATGATGATGTGAGAACAATAATGCGATGATAATGTGAGAACAATAATGCGATGATGATGTGAGAACAATAATGCGATGATGATGATGTGAGAACAATAATGCGATGATGATGTGAGAACAATAATGGGATGATGATGTGAGAACAATAATGCGATGATGATGCGAGAACAATAATGCGATGATGATGATGTGAGAACAATAATGCGATGATGATGTGAGAACAATAATGCGATGATGATGATGTGAGAACAATAATGCGATGATGATGTGAGAACAATAATGCGATGATGATGTGAGAACAATAATGCGATGATGATGATGTGAGAACAATAATGCGATGATGATGTGAGAACAATAATACGATGATGATGATGTGAGAACAATAATGCGATGATGATGTTAGAACAATAATGCGATGGTGATGTGAGAACAATAATGCGATGATGATGATGTGAGAACAATAATGCGATGATGATGTGAGAACAATAATGCGATGATGATGTGAGAACAATAATGCGATGATGATGTGAGAACAATAATGCGATGATGATGTGAGAACAATAATGCGATGATGATGATGTGAGAACAATAATACGATGATGATGTGAGAACAATAATGCGATGATGATGTGAGAACAATAATGCGATGATGATGATGTGAGAACAATAATGCGATGATGATGTGAGAACAATAATGCGATGATGATGTGAGAACAATAATGCGATGATGATGATGTGAGAACAATAATGCGATGATGATGTGAGAACAATAATGCGATGACGATGTGAGAACAATAATGCGATGATGATGATGTGAGAACAATAATGCGATGATGATGTGAGAACAATAATGCGATGATGATGTGAGAACAATAATGCGATGATGATGATGTGAGAACAATAATGCGATGATGATGTGAGAAAAATAATGCGATGATGATGTGAGAACAATATTGCGATGATGATGTGAGAACAATAATGCGATGATGATGTGAGAACAATAATGCGATGATGATGATGTGAGAACAATAATGCGATGATGATGTGAGAACAATAATGCGATGATGATGTGAGAACAATAATGCGATGATGATGATGTGAGAACAATAATGCGATGATGATGTGAGAACAATAATGCGATGATGATGTGAGAACAATAATGCGATGATGATGATGTGAGAACAATAATGCGATGATGATGTGAGAAAAATAATGCGATGATGATGTGAGAACAATAATGCGATGATGATGTGAGAACAATAATGCGATGATGATGTGAGAACAATAATGCGATGATGATGATGTGAGAACAATAATGCGATGATGATGTGAGAACAATAATGCGATGATGATGATGTGAGAACAATAATGCGATGATGATGATGTGAGAACAATAATGCGATGATGATGATGATGATGATGTTAAAACACACACAAAAAAATGAAATAATTATTAAGATATGATAATAATGGTGATGCCATGATCTGCCTTCCCAGAATGCATGACGACACCTAGAAATTGAAGTAACAATGCTGTGATACTAAGATTAAAATCAGTATTTTAAACAAGTGATAGTAAAATATGGACAACGACAAAACAAAAAAGCAAAGACTGACAATGAAAACATATGAAGATTAGTACAAGAAGAAGAAAGAAAGGAAAAAAACATTAACAATAAAAATATTCTTTCCCGAAAACTCGACATAAAAGTATCACCAATATTATAGTACTGTAGTTTTCTCTCTTACCGAGAAATAATCCTCCATCAGAAACACTTGAATGCGTGCTCTATTCTGGGTGTGATTGGTTGCTCCGTCTTTATGAGCCCTAGTCAAAAAGTTTCTTATTGTCTTTAATCCAGGCAGTCTGTAGCAGACGCAATCTGGTAAGATCATGTTAAGAAAGAACGCCCGCGACTTGCAAATTTGTGCCGCAATTACGTTTTCTAACAATACACGAGTGTAATGTTGTAACGTAGAACTTTCTGATCTGTATAATGCGAATGCTGTATTCATTCATCACTTTTTAGCTGCCAAAGGAGCATAGGCCTTCAATAAGGACTCACTAAACCTTCAAGTCCTGTGTTTGACCAACCTTCACTTACTGTTGCCTAAAGCGATGATTACTTGTGGACTTTCATCTGTTGCTCTCAGACTCAATGTGTCCTCTAACCTGTGCACTTGTGTACCCGCGAACAGGCAATGAAAACAGCGCACATAAAAAAGTGAACTAGTTAAAATTAAACTCAAACAAATGTGATAATAATAATACAAACACAGTTCTCCGTTGAAAACTCCATAACTCAACGTATTGCTCACACGTTTATGTCACTGGAACAATAACGTACAACTTGAAATTTTTGCGCATACGGGCTATTCTAAGTTGTAGGTAATGTTGCTCACTCTTTATCCGGTGATTTTGTTACTGAATGGCTCAGGGTAAACAGTGCGTTCTTTCTGGAAAAGAAACAGATATATATCTTACGTTAAATTTCTGTTCCGTTTTGTTTCTTTGTTTTCCTTAATATCCATAGCTCGTTGGCCACTGGATAACGAGCAACGAGTTTAAGAAAAGCTCATCCTACTGGTCATAGAAGTGATCATCAAACTTAAAATAAATCATGGGCCGAAAAGACGTATAGAACCCCGTCTTTTGTATTGTGTTGGCACTGTCTTGGGTGTTTTTTTTTTTCGTAAACTGTTTATAAACGTTTTCTCCTTCTTAGCGCAATGTCACATAAGCACTTCTGTTTTCTCTCATAAAGCTAGCGGAATGTCTGTGGCTTGTCTCATCGCTCGCATGTGACTAAATCTATCTTTATCATTAAGTTGGTGGTCTGTCTCATGCTTCTCTCATAGCTCTCATATAACTAAATCTGTCTCTCTCACAAAGCTGACGTTCTGTCTTAAACTTCTCTCACCTCTCTGACGTAACTAATTATATCTCTTTCATAAAGTTGGGGGTGTGTCTCTGTCACGGGATTTATCACCTTGATCTACAGTGATGGTCCATCACTGGCCAAATTTCAGAGTATCTACTGAGGGCCTTCAAATGTATCTACCTTTAGCTCAAGATTACTATTAGCAGAGATGTGAATTGAAGAATGGTGCTTCAATTATAGGGAGCCTCATAGGAATTTAACAAATCAAGTACTACGGCTGATAGGATCCAGGCCGTGTAAACTTTCCCTGACCTTCTATGAGGAGACAGAATTTCACTCGTTTTGATGAGCCCCACACCTGATTTAAATGAGTAAAATATTACTTCAATATCTCTGTTTATATTTATTTAAAATGAAAAACATACCGGTGCAGTTCACTAAAAAAAAAAAACATTAAATCAACTATAAATTTGTGTATGTACAAACAACAAATTTAATAATCAATTATAGTTAATAATGTAAAATAAATAAGGGTGGGGTGTTATAGGAAATATTTCTTTAAAGATTCATCACTGGGGATGAACTGGATACTTAGGGAATTTCGTTATTAGAGTTCACTTGGCAGCATTTTGTGGGTACTTAGCTGCCAGTAAGATGTAGGTTGGTTTCTGCTGCATCCGATGCTTGTTCCTTGCAGTTTGTAGACTGGGTCTTCTCGCCACTGGTCAAGTCTGGAGCTGCAACACGTCCCTTGTAGTATCGTGGGAAAATTACGAAGATGGTTTAGCGTCTTATGCAAAATATAGAATTATAAAATGCACAACCCACCCCAAATACTTGGGCAATGTACAGACTTCTAGCTCAGAGAAATATTTTCGGCAACTTGGTTAAGTTACCTCTTACACGGGGTATAACTTTGCAATAGAATCCCAATATGAACCTGACTTCGTGTTTAGGTTCCTAGGATAGGATTCCGGGCTTTCCGTATTAATAAAGGTAAAGTTTTCTTGCCGTGTAAGTCCACAAGATGCTCAAATATGTTGTCCGGTCTTTAAAGTACAATCCTGATTCTATTTCTTATCCTAGTTTTTCTGACTGTCTTCTTGACGAGTTGAATTATCAGTGCCTTAGACTCAGAGTGTACAAGATTATTAACAACATTCGGCCTACGCATCCACGTTGCTACTATAAGACAAGGCTCCAATAAAAAATGTTGTGTTTTAACATCTCAAATGCTAAATCAATAGCATTAAACTTGCGTACTTTGGTAGGGGCTATCTCTTGGAAAAATCCTGCGTGACACGTAAAATGTGAATTTTCAAAAGTCACTCCCATATACGGTATTCTCTCTTCTTTTGATATTGATCATCTTTACCATCCACCTCTTCATAGATCTTTCATAGATAATATCTTCTCAGATGGACTACTTATCGTCACTTTGCCTACAACAAGTCTGCCCGGAAATGATTAATTATTTACATGCTCCGACACGTTCTGTGCAAACAAACTATCAAGCAACGAACCGGCCAGACGGAAAATATTATCAGTAATAAGACAACTGACCGTGGCCATCTCAGCATTGTTTACGTATTAATCGGGCGCTCCAATTCACTGTCTGGCCGGAAATGTGTTGCCACTCGTAAACAACCTTTCACTCTACAGATCCATGCTTCAATATGGGTTCAAACAAAAGTCAGTGATTACAATAATCAACAAGGATGGTTGATTAAGTACAGACATGACGAGAATTGACGGAAGGGAGTGTAAACAATGAATCGAAATTACCAAATACTGTCAGAGACGGAAAACAAAGTAAAGAACAAAGAATGAATTACAGGATGGCACAGGAAAATATGACGATCGAGGTTATTTCGTCACAGTCTCAGACTTCTCTCATTGCTCTCACATAACTACATCTATTTCTTTCATAAAGCTAGTGGTATATCTCAGACTTGTCTCATCGCTCTCACGTAACTATATCTTTATCATAAAGTTGATGGCCTGTCTCATGCTTCTGTCATCGCCCTCAGTTAACTAGTTCTATCTCTCTCATAAAGCTGAAGGTCTGTCTCAGGTTTCTCTCAGTACTCTCATATAACCACAATTATTTCTCTCATAAAATTATCAGTCTGTCTCATACGTGAGACATTTAATTAAATCTGATTTCTCTTATTCGCTCTTATATAATTAAATGTATCTCCCTCATAAAATTGACAGTCTGTCTCACACGTCCCTCATACGCTCGCATTTAATTAAATCTGATTTCTCTTATTCGCTCTTATATAATTAAATGTATCTCCCTCATAAAATTGGTGGTCTGTCTCAGACGTCAATTATTCGCTCTCATGTTGTTAAATGTATCTCCCTCATAAAGTTGGTGGTCTGTCTCACACGTCAATTATTCGCTCTTATGTAATTAAATGTATCTGCCTCACAAAGTTGGTGGTCTGTCTCAGCCATCCATTATTCGCTCTTATATTATTAAATGTATCTGCCTCGCAAAGTTAGTGGTCTGTCGCAGACGTCAATTATTCACTCTTACACAATTAAATGTATCTCCCTCATAAAGTTGGTTGTCTGTCTCAGGCGTCCATTATTGCTCTTGTGTAATTAAATGTATCTCCCACATAAAGTTGGTGGTCTGCTCAGGCGTCCATTGTTCGCTCTTATGTAATTAAATGTATCTGCCTCATAAAGTTGGTGGTCTGTCTCAGACGGCCATTATCCGCTCTTATATAATTAAATGTATCTCTCTCATAAAGTTGGTGGTCTGTCTCAGACGTCCATTATCCGCTCTTATATAATTAAATGTATCTCTTTCATAAAGTTGGTGGTCTGTCTCAGACGTCAATTATTCGCTCTTATATAATTAAATGTATCTCCCTCATAAAGTTGGTGGTCTGTCTCAGGCGTCCATTATTCGCTCTTATATAATTAAATGTATCTGCCTCATAAAGTTGGTGGTCTGTCTCAGGCGTCTATTATTCGCTCTTATATAATTAAATGTATCTCCCTCATAAAGTTGGTGGTCTGTCTCAGGCGTCCATTATTCGCTCTTATGTAATTAAATATATCTCCTTCATAAAGTTGGTTGTCTGTCTCAGGTATCCATTATCCGCTCTTATATAATTTAATGTATCTCCCTCATAAAGTTGGTTGTCTGTCTCAGACGTCCATTATTTGCTCTTATATAATTAAATGTATCTCTCCCATAACGTTGGTGGTCTACCTCAGACTCCCTTTAACGCTCTCATATAAAACCTTATCTATCTCTTTAAAAAAGTTGACGGTATGTATCAGGCTTCCCTCATCCCAATAGTTTCTCCCTCAAAGTGGTTGAAGGTCATACCGTAAATCTGCTCATCTCTTGAAGCCGACATTCTGAGAGGACAGGTTCTACTATTGGCATGTCTTCCCTATGTGTCCGATATACATGAAAGAACAAACTGGTCAAGAGAAAACATGTCTCGGTAACCACTAGAAGTGTATATGGAAGTGTATAGGCTAACAAATAGGAAATACATATTTTATTGTACACTAAACTGTAATACATTATAAGTTATTGTAATTGCTAAATAATAATTAGAAAATACAGTATGATATTATTCCTAAAGCAAAAAAATTTTTGTCTATTATTCTTCCTTTTATAATTGCTCCTTGTGGGTACCCAAGCAGCACCGTGTGACGTTACATGCCTACTGTGCATTGCTCTAAGTTCTATTGTTTATTTTCTAGAATTTACTATTTATTTGTTATTTATATTTTTATTTCATTATATATTTTCTAAAATTATGATTTACAATGCTGTATAGTAATGACTACACGATTTTGTCAAATGTATTTGTTACATTAAATATGTAATTACTGTACTTATTACTGTACTTATGTTTTGATACTGCTATACATATTTTTACATTCTATTTCTGACGAAATCAGTGGTAAACTTTTATAACTCTCATTCACTCCGGCAGTATCGCTTCATTTCTTTATTTTTCTCATTCATCGTCCTTTTATTTGGCATAATTTTTGGCCTTTCATTCATTATTTTACTCTCTATGCTGAATCTAGTAGGGTGAAGTCTCTAACACTCCACTCCCCTACAGAAGTATCAGCTATGGGACTGTCTTTATCTTGTTTACCATGCCAGACTGGGTTCACGTTCCGCCAGGTAATTAGACCGGCCAGCCGATACATTAGCTGGCTGACCCCTTTGAACGTGACGGTCCAACATTTGATCCCAGGTGGATAGCGACCATCCCTGTGTTTACACAAGACGGGAGTGCACGATAGACTTTAAGAAAGCCACATTGTCTGTCGGCGACCTTATCTGGTGGACAGACGAAAAACACGGCTGATAACACGTAATTCGCTTCCACTGGCCCCTGTCTGTATCAAGATTACAGATAACCCGTCTGGGCGGAAGGTATTATCGAGGGATGAGTCACAGATTTGTTTGTATGATGAGGCCATCTGAAGTATTACGACTTATTAGACAGAGGTCACGCGTGGAATATTAATGTAATATTTTAAAGCACGTGGGAGATATTTTGAATTAAAACACCCCAACACAGTGCCAGAGATTTGATTGGTTTGATTTGAGATGCTGGAATAAACAATGAATTCCATTGGGAAATTCGGCGGAAACACAATCTGTGATTGAACTGAGAAGTGGGAAATATAATCTAGCGAACTCAGAGACACTTCAAACGAGTAACTCCCAAACAGCCAGAAAGAGAAGGATTGGACCTACAATTCCTTACTTATAAGTGACAGATCGAAGTATGTGTGAAACTTAAAACCTTAAAAAGTAAGCCTGCCTTTATAAATACCGAGACTGGATACTTAAGGGACCAGGTCTTTAAAATAACAAGACTGGAAACCTAGGAATTGGATCACAAGTCATAGTGGAATTAAACGCAAGTTTTCCCAGGCCAAGCGATTTCGCTGAACACCCGCCGTCAGAGGAATTAACTCTAATTTCCCAGACCAAAGTGATTTCGAAGCTTCTAATACAGAGCTGCGTCCATCCAAAGCTGTGCAAGGAGATTGTATAACCCAAAACATTGGGTTTGTTGAACGAAACTATAAGACCGTTCGAGGACGAAGCGGCAAGACTGACGTTTCTACGCCCTTAGTTGTGAGAGCAGGGAATCAACACTGACCCCCTTCATAAGACAAGTTAGGCGAAGAAGGGCCGGCATCACCAGAAAATTGACGATACAACAGCGGCAGGACTCGCGTAGACAAGCTAAGTGCTTATTAACAGGAGAAGCAACAGACATTGGTAAAACCCTCTTTTTAATCCCTGTTAGGAGAAAATTTTATTCCAATATAAAATTTTACCAAATTTTCCATATTTATTTTAACTATTAAAGACTAATTCATTATTAAAATTGTTACATGTTGTTTTAAAACTAAACAATCATAGTCGCTCCAGTTTTTTTTTATATGTATGACAGAAACGTATGAGCCAGACTATTATATATATATATATATATATATATATATATATATATATATACATATATATATATATATATATATATATATATATATATATATATATATATATATATATATATATATATATATATATATATATATATATATATATATACTTGTATATACCTAGACATATATTTACCTCTAAACAGAGTTATACCATTATAAGAGGAATTCGCTGAATTAACTCAGCAGGGGGCTTGAACGGGCTAAAAACCATTGCTTAAATCCTTCACAAAAGGCGACGGACAGATAAAAGTTAACAATTGTTTAGCCCTATGCAACATTGTTCTTGATTTCTGATTTATCTTGTGAAATCTCCCTTAAGGTAGAAGGGTCATTAACCTTCTATCTACATCTCAGCCAGGTAAACACCTTTATCGACCCATTTAGATACTCTTGAGTTTTGGCCATTGTTGGACCACTACTGCAAGCAGTTACACTATTTACAGCATGTATCGCTTCAACGAAGTATGCAAGGACTTTGGTCTCACAATAAGTCTAAAAACATCAAATGTATTGGGTTAGGATGTGGATGTTGCACCAGTTATCACTTTCAATAACTATGAATTGGCAGTGGTGCACCACTTCACAAACTTGGGATCTACCACCAACGACAAACTCTCTCTGGACACCGAAATTCTGCAGCTACCTTCGCCCACCTCACAATGCATGCTTGGGGGAACTCGAAACTCACAATGAAGGCCAAAGCTGCGGTATGTAATGCCTGCGTCACCAGCACACTTCTATATGCAGCGAGACATGGACAACCTATGCTAAGCAAGAAAGAAGGTTCAATACTTTCCATGTGTGGTGTCTACGTCACATCCTTGGTACTTCGTGGAAGGACAAAGTGAGAAATGTCGAGGTGTCACATGCTGTCCTTCAAAGTATACACTGCTTAGACAGTACAGATTACGCTGGCTTGGCCATGTCCGCCGCATGGAAAATGGTCGCATCCTGAAAGATATCTTGTCCGAACAACTGATAGATGGTAAAAGAACAGTTGGGCGACCGCAGCTGAGATTCAAAGATGTGTGCAAGAGAGACTTGAGGGCACTGGACATAGATCCAGCAACCTGGGAGGATGAAGCTGCCGATCACACCGAGTGGAGATGCTCTCTACGGCGCCACCTCAAAAAGGACGAAAAGAAGCTCTCACAACAAGCAAAAGAGAGGAGAAAACGTCTAAAAGAACACCAGGAAAATAAGCAGCTGAGGGCAGTCACCTCAAGGACGTATTCCCATAATCAGTTATGACTGAAGGGGCTATTATTGTTTTATTATTATTATATGTGTTGTGTGTAATACATTTTAAGTAAAAAAAGACGGAACTTTTGATAAGCCAGAAATACCAGTTAATAAAACATTACTACACCTTAGACTAGGCCTGTGATACTCTAGGACCAAATAAATCCAGACTTTGAGGACTGCCAAAAAACGCAATACTACAACACACTTTCCACATTCATAACCCTCCACTCCCAAAGAAGCATAAGCCTTCAACAAACACATGCCGAGTCCTCCTGTCACGTGCCATCATCTCAAGTTCTTTCCACGTTCTCCTCATCATTTTCATCTCTGTTTCTAGCTCTCTTCTCCATGTGCTTCTTGGTCTACCTCTGACTCTCTTGCCCTGGGGGTTCCAGAACAAGGACTGCCTTTTAAGCTATCAACAAGTTTCCTCAGTGTGTGTCCTATCCATCGCCATCGTTTGTCGTGAAAAATTCTAATCCACATATATAAATTAGAAAATAAATGTAAAGGCTAACGAAGAAATTCAATAGAAAGGAAGAAGAATGGTGAAACAACAGTGCGGTCACAATAACGTACGCCTGTGTTGTAGAACGCCATAATGGCTGAACCAGAAAACCCCTTTTTCTGCTCCTTCTGCATAAACTACACGCGTTTCTAAAAAATAAAACTGGTACTGTATTTCTTATACGACCTTGATAGGCACACTGCTTAATGACCTAGATATAATACTAGCATTAATGTCATTATATACACTACGTTAACCTAAAAGACAGACGGGCTTAGAAAAGAGAGAGAGAGAGATGCACGGAGGAATGCCAATCCTACGTCGTCTCGCGATTAAAAAGTGAACGCGAAAGGCATGCAGGCTTGATTTTTTTTCAAATAAACAGTAAAAAAAAAACACTACCTATACGAGGTTAGGTTTTAACAAACATGTTTAATGCTTATTAGGAAACATGACACAATACTGTTTTACGTCTGAAATCCTGACTTTATACTGACAGAACAGTCGAAAAGGCAGGACAGGTGGCGGTTTGGAAAATAAAAAAACAAATACACGACTATCCTACAATAATACATATTTTGAACGAAGCCACTTGGCCTCATTAAACTTATATATTTGGGTGCCTTAGGACTTGCTGACAAAGAATATGTTATGTGTTACGCAAATAGGCTAGTAATTAACAAATTATAGCCAAAATACTATAGTGGGGTTGTCTGACAGCACAAGATCATATTTGCTCATAATGGCATGTAGAAAAACACTGCTTTAGGGGAAATGAGGCCAACAAGTTAGATACGATTTGATTGGCGGAAGTCATATGTAAGGCGAAACCTGATTAGTTGGACTGCAAATACTATTATTGTAGCTAATGGTAACGTGAGGAAAGGTAACAATTTTTCAAAGGCTCTTGTAAACATGGTCTTATTGGTTAGAACCTTCGATATAGTCAAATAGAAGCGTCAGTTCAGGGCCAGTTTTGAAAATACATTTTGTGAGAAGCAAGTGCGTTGAGAGCCAGCTAATATTTTTCTAAATAAAAGCCTGGGATAAGGCAGATCGAAATTGTGCCAAATTCATCGCCAGTCAACGTTACTTGTGTATATTTCCTTGAATTGGGGTAAGCTAGACATATTTCCTATATATATATCTATATATATTATATGAAAATTGAATATGACATGACAAAATGTGTCTGTATGTGTGTGGTTCAGTAGCAAACAGAATGCAAAGCCTAGATATTGCTCCACCATGTAAAAGCTTGTCAGAGAGGAGTATAACTGCATGTGCAGATATGGGATTGCCACATAGTACCATGACACCTATCTTATTGTATAGAAGGAATTAATGCTGGAATTGCAGAGGCGTTGTAACCATTAGGGAGAGGAATACTGGTGTATTTTGTCACATGAGAAGCTAGCAGTTGACCTACAGCGCTGAACTCTGTGTTTGTAATGTCCTGTGCTTCATTGTGGAAATAGATATTATATATTAGTTCTGAAGAAGGAGGTACAACCTTCTTATTTTAGGGACCGTGGTACTGAAGTATTAGAGCAGCACCTGGTCTGAGTTTTGCTGAATCCAGAAGGCTAACAGCAGACTCCTTGTCCAAGATACCGACCAGTGGTGGATTTCAAGATAACTGAGAAGCAAGCGAGCAGAGGAGACAGTTTTCCTGCCGCCAACACAGAAGTTAAGAATTCGTTGGCCAGAGTAGCTCAATCTTATATAACCCACTCTAAAATTGACTGTAATAATAAATCAAGAGGGACAGTATTGTTTTACAAAATAAAAGAACTGTGAACCCTTCAATATTATTTCCACCAGTAACAAACACATGAAGTCGTGATGACAAACAACAACCTAGCTTCAAAAGCCATATTACCTCATAAGACTACATCATAACCCTACACACATATTGTAATAATATTATATGTCAGGACAAAGATCCTTTGTATACATTTTGTACATACATATTGTATTTACATTTGATTGTGATTCCTGATTCACTCTGTAGTTGGATCAGGATATCTATTATTGATGAAATTAATACATAATTTAAAAGTTAACACTTGACTTACTTAAGCTAGTCTTCTAGAGTGTTATATGTATGTGCTTGTCATAGTGTTGTAAAGTGTTGTGGATCTTAATAAAAGTGTTTATCTGTCTGTTGGTTGTTGTGAACTTACACTTCATCACTATCATAACCCTAGACATTCAACGTAGCCATCACAATATTCCAGAATAAGTCTGATTGAGGTCTAGATGTGGTAGCAAAGTAAGGTCATCTGTAATACACCACACTTATTAGATACAGATACCATCACAGCTGATCTCAGTCAGTACACTAAGTCCCCTATAAATATTTATATAATCCCAACTTACCACATCGTCTTCTTCTCATATCTTGTTCCACTGGCACTTGTCTAGTTCTTGTCCTCAGTTCCACGTTGGTAACCTTGTCATACCATTTTAATCCCTCTATTCTACGCAAGCACCCATTTATGAAAGTCTGTAGCTTTTTGGTTGTAGTCTTTGTTGTTCTCCATGTCTCAGAGCCATACAATAGGACTGACTTCACATTTGAGTTGAAGATTCTTATTTCCGTGTTGGATCCGATTTCTCTTGATCTCCATATATTTCCCAATGCAATGGAAGCTCCTCTTGCTTTTTGTATTCTTAGTTTGATATCACTGTCTGTCCCTCCAACTTTGTCTATATTGCTGCCAAGATATGTGTACGATTCTACATCTTGTATTGGTGTTTCTTCAAGTTCAACCCTGTTATCATTACCTGCATTTATTCTCATTATTTATGTCTTTTCCCTGGTTTTTTTTTAGACCCAATTGCTGTGACCTCTCATCGAGAGTTTTCAATTATTCCTGCATCTGATTACGGTTATGGGACAGAAGAGCCAAGTCATCAGCAAAATCCAGATCATCCAACTGCTTAGTCAGAGTCCACTGGATTCCATTTCTGTTGTGTGTTGTCGATGATCTGATAACCCAGTCTATTGCTAGTAAGAAAAGAAATGGAGACAAGAGGCATCCCTGTCGCACTCCTGTTCTTATCCCAAACGGTTCTGTAAGCTGTCCTTCGTGAAGAACTCTGCATTTCATGTCTTCATATGTTTTCTTTATTAAATTAATGATCTTCAGGGGAACTCCATAATGCCTCATCAATTTCCAAAGTGATTCTCTGTCTACACTGTCAAATGCCTTTTCGTAGTCCACAAATCCGATGTATAGTGGTGAATTCCATTCCAGACTTTGTTCAACTATTATTCTCAAAGTGGCTATCTGGTCTGTACAAGATCTGTTTTGTCGAAAACCTGCTTGTTCATCTCTCAGCTTCTTGTCTATGGACTCTTTTAATCTTTCAATGATAATCATGTTTAATACTTTTCCTGGCACTGATAGTAACATTATTCCTCTATAATTTGTGCACTCTTGTAAATTTCCCTTCTCATGCAACTTAACCAGATATCCTTCCTTCCATTCTGCTGGTATCTCTTCCTTTTCCCAGACTTTACCAAGTAATTTATATAACATCTATGTAGCCGTGTCGATATCTGATTTGATGGCCTCTGCTGGAATGCCATCAGGTCCAGGCGCTTTTCCATGTCTTAGAAGCTTTATGGCTTTATGGCTTTCTTTATTTCTTCACTTTCCACATGTTTACAAGTAATGTGAACAACACAGATACACTTTACATTTTTTTTAAAAATTAATCACCAGATAAAAAGTCCTGTTAAGTCCTATAGGTCTCAGAGGACATGTGACAGTGCTATCTCTTCTTATTATAGTAAACTAGGTGACTGGGGCAGGCCTAGTTGTCTACCTTCTATTTGTCAATTTGATCCATTGACTGTAACTGTACTTTTTTTCTTGTTGAGGTGATCACTGGCCCAAGACAGTATACATGTTGTTAAGTGTGTAGTGCGAGCGTATGATGAACTGAGTGTGGGTGCGAATGAAGGCGCGAATGTGTTTAGGCTCGTAGATATGTAGACCCTGCAACCCATACACTCACATGCAGTAGTCAAGGATGCTTGGACACTGCAGACACGTTTCAAAACATTTATTGACGAGAACACACATGGTATCAACAGGAACAGTCATTGTAAACAAGGTCATGCTGACCGGAAATCGATAGGTATACATTAGGCATTCAGCAAGCTGGTAAACATTTGAATATCCGTGCATGGTCAATACAATGGTCTTCAATAAGGACAGTTCGTGGCGTCGCCCTGAGATTACTGACTAAACGCGTCAGATACCTTAATCACTTTGACACATAGGTGCAACTTGGCATTCCCCGCCAATTGCACATTATCAGGCTGTAGTATAATAGCCGAAAACACAGGCCTCGTTCTGACGTCGGCTGTGTACTTCCGATAAGCAGGTTACCATCAACCCTGCAGTAATGCTTATTGTAGACATAAATTCCGCCAATCTGCGGTTCCCACAATATATCTTCGTCACTGGATTTCTGGATGGTATGAAGACTAATAGTCTTGGATGGCTACCTTGAGCACAACAAATAAGTTCTGAAATGGAGGACCGGTGAGCTGCAGTTCACAGACTAGGCAATCTTCTAACATGTTCTGCTACCGAAAGCATAGTAATGGAAAAAGTCGGTATTACCTGTAACCGAGTCCACAGAACTTAACAAGGAACTCTGCTGTCATTCCAACGCACAGAGATTCACTGGGGAAAACTGCCAGTGCAGTCACTTCGAAGATTCTCCCCGAAAAACACAATGGACTCTCGTCCCTTCAGAAACCAGGACACTTCCCGGCTTGCCGGAAGTCTAACTCAACTCCCGCTTAAAAAAACCTGCCCATGGGCATACGCCCGAACTGTCTACCTTTGACCCTAAAGGTCAAACACAATGAATGAATAAACAAGGGAAGACAACCCCTAATCAACCTGACATCGCAGGTAAAGACACAATTATTCTTATGATAAAAACATAAGCAAATAACTTGACAGATGACTCCGTCAAAAATGACAGCAACATATTACTACCACCCCCTGTAAAAAAAAATGAAATTTTTTTTTTTAATATGTCTATGAGCAAGATTGCGCAAGTATCACTTATGTGCTCATGAAAAAAATGAACCTAATATTAGGTACAATAGACGCATAAACAAAGCGTCTGAAGAGGATACAAATCATCTCCCAACATAGGAGAAAATATCTCCTTTAAGCCAAACAAACTAAGGGGTTACCATTAAAGAAACCTAAGTTGCTGGCAATACCAATCATATATCAATCATTACTAAATACTATAATTATAGCAATATACAAATGTCATGAATTACAATGCTATATTAGCAACATATCACTGATGGATGGACAAAATGAAATTTGTTAAATTATCTAAACATCATCCAAATACATTTGTATTACAACATATTAGGATATTAAGGACAGACAAAAGTCTGAAAGTGTATCAGGAAAAACTAGGACACAAGATTTAACTGGAATCATGTGGGCATCTGGACAATATGTCCGCCATCACATTATCCGAACCACGGATAGCTCGCACCGTGAAATGGAAAGGCTGAAGAGCAATAGCATAACGAGTAGATCTCGAGCTCTTCAAATCCTTACTTTGCATAGCCGTAAGAGCTTTTTGGTCGGTTCCCATAAAGAAATGCGCGCCCAGAAGGAACCTTTGTAGCTTAAGAATGGACCAAACCATAGCCAACAATTCACGGTCTAAAACCGAGTAATTCCTTTCTGCCGCATTTAGCTTCCTAGAAATATACATTACAGGATGCAGAGTTCCTGAATATTCCTGCATTAGTGCCGCTCCAATCCCAGTGGAAGAGGCATCACTACGAGAACAAAAGTCTTATCAATCGTTGGTAGTCTTAAGATAGGATGAGATGAGAACAAATTCTTAACCTGATCCAATGAAGATTGGCATTCCTGGGACCAACGCACCATATTAGGAGAACCTTTTTTCAATAACGATGAAAGTGGTGCCATAATGGAGGACAGATTCTCAATGAATCTTCCATAGAATTGTATCAATCCCAAGAGACAACGCACTTGCTTTTTTGTCTTCGGAACCGAGATATTTAATATCTTCGAAATGTTTTGGTCCTCTGTCTTCAACAGACCATGACCAACTCGATGACCTAGGAAGGAAATTTCACTAAACCCAACAAAAGCTTTAGAGGGTTTTGCAGTCAAACTATGCTCACGTAGAGTAGATAGCAATTCCTTTAGACCCAAATAGTGTTCTTCCCAAGTATCGCTGAAAAGACAGATGTCGTCTAAATATGCGATGACATCTGCACGATCTGATAGAATTCGTCGCATCATGCGCACGAAAGTCGCTGGGGCGTTCATAAGCCCGAAAGGCATAAAATTCCATTGAAACAGACCCCTAGGTGTCGAAAAAGCAGTGAGAGATTTGGCGTGTTCCGTCAGTGGGACTTGCCAATAACCTTTCGACAAGACTAGTTTAGTAAAGAATTTAGCTTTAGAAAGTCTAATAAGTAGATCATCTAATAATGGCATAGGTTCAGCATCGAACTTCGTAACTTGATTTAATTTGCGATAGTCAACGCAAAGACGTATGTTATTGTCTTTCTTTCGAACAATAACTATCGACGAAGAATAAGCTGAAGTGGATGGTTCAATTATTTGCAGTTGAATCATTTCATCCAATTCTTTCTCGACTTGTGCTTGAAAATGAATAGGTATTGGGTATGGTCTTACTCTGATCGGATTACGATCAGTAAGTATGATGTCATGTTCTATGACATCTGTGTGTCCAGGAATGTCGGTAAGGACATCCTGATATGATTGTAGCGTAGAGGATACTTGACGTTGCTCCTCAAAAGACAAGTTCGAAGAGATTGTAACGTCCCTCCACGATTCCGTTGAATTCAGTGGAATCGCAGGAAGAGGTAAGTTAACGTCAGAAAAAATAGTTTCCTCATCCTGTATAACGGACAGGGATGAGATGTGACCATGTTGGACTGGAGAGTCGTCCGTCGCCTGGAAAATAGGCTGCAAATAGTCTGGACGTTCAATAAACTGTTAGCATATTTATATGGAAGGTTTTATGCTTTCCATCCACATCGACGATGTAGTCGACATCGGAAATTTTGGAGACTATAGTGTATGGACCTTTCCATGAAATGAGAAGTCTATTCTCTCTTGAGGGAAGTAAGACATATGCTTTGTCTCCAGGACAAATTTGACGTAGGCGTCTTTTCTTGTTAGCAAATACCCTAGCTTTTTCTTTCGCAAATTCGGAAGATGAAGTTGCTAACCTGCACGATTCGATAATCTTTTCTCTAAGAGTAATGACATATTCATATGACGATTGTGTATCATCGTCAATATTATCAGAAGTTATCAAATCGTGTAACAAGGACATCGGACCACGCGGTTGCGCACCAAAGACAAGTTCGAAAGGAGAAAACCCTGTATGCTCGTTGGGAACTTCTCTATAGGCAAAGAGGACTGCAGGTAAAACCCTGTCCCAATCCTCCGGATGATCCTCCGTTATCTTGCCAAGTAAGTTCTTTAGTGTCCTGTTAAGACGTTCTACCAATCCATTGGACATTGGATGATAAATACTACTGAGAGACATTTTAATGTCTAGCGTAGCCATTACCTGAGACATAACGTCCGAAATTAACTGAGTGCCATGGTCCGACAGTATTTCTCCGGGGAATCCCAGACGAGAAAATATGAGCCAAAGAGCATCAGCGATATCGACAGTTGATATGCTCTTCAGAGGAATAGCCTCTGGCCAACGCGTGCACATGTCCACGCAAGTGAGGATAAATTGGTGTCTTCTGGCTGACTTAATTTTGAACGGACCAATGATGTCTATAGCCATTTTCTGAAACGGCCGAATCGGAATATCTGCAGCCTGAATAGGAGCAGCATGTCTCGGACCTCTAGACTTGACCTTGTTGCTGTCATTTTCGACGGAGTCATCTGTCAAGTTATTTGCTTATGTTTGTATCATAAGTATAATTGTGTCTTTGCCTGCGATGTCAGGTTGATTGGGGGTTGTCTTCCCTTGTTTATTCATTCGTTGTGTTTGACCTGTGGGGTCAGAGGTTGACGGTTCGGCGTGGGCCTATGGGAAGGTTTTTTAAGCGGGGGTGAGATATACTTCCGGGAAGCCGGGAGGTCCTGTTTTTCTGAAGGGACCAAGAGTCCATTGTTTTTCGGGGAGAATCTTCGAAGTAACTGCTATGGCAGTTTTCCCCAGTGAATCTCTGTGCGTCGGGATGACGACAGAATTCCTTGTGATGTTCTGAGGATTCATTTGCCAGGTAATACCGACCTTTATGCATTATTACGCTTTTCGGTGGCAGAACATGTAAAGGATTACCTAGGGTGAACAGCAGCTCACGGATCCGCCATTTCAGAACTTATATATTTGTGCTCGAGGTAGCCATCCAAGACTGTTAGTCTTATATTGTCCAGAAATCCAGTGACGAAGATATATTGTGGGAGCCGCAGATTGGCGGAATTCATATCTACAATAAGTATTACTGCAGGGTTGATGATAACCTATTTAACAGAAGTACACGGCCGACGTCAGAACGAGGCCTGTGCTTCCGGCTATTATACTACAGCCTGATATGTGCAATTGGCGGGGAATGCCAAGTTGCACCTGTGTGTCAAAGTAACTAAGGCATCTGACGCGTTTAGTCAGAGACGCCAAGGGCGACGCTACGAACTGTCATTATTGAAGAACTTTGCTATTGACCATGCACGTCTATTCTGATGTTTACCTTTTTGAATGCCAAATGTATACCTATCGATGTCAGGTCAGCATGACCTTGTTACACTGACTGTTCCTGTTGATATTATGTGTGTTCCCGTCAATAAATGTCTTGAAACATGCCTGCAGTGTCAAAGCATCCTTGATTACTGCATGTGAGAGTATGGGTTGCAGGATCTACATCTATACGAGCCTAAACACATTCGCGCCTTCATTCGCACCCACACTCAATTCATCATACGCTCGCACTACACATCTAACAACATGTATACTGTCTTGGGCCAGTGATCACCTCAACAAGAAAAAAAAGACAGTTACATTTCTGGTGGACCAGTTACGTGGGCTCTTATGATACATTTCTTGTCGCCAATGTGGCCTAGAAACTTACATTTCTGATGGACCAGATCTGTGGGTTTAAAAAGAACAGAGCGAGCATTTGACATTATTGTTGACATTTATGGATCCAGAAATTTACATTCCTGGTTGGCTGTTACATGTATGATGTCTCCAGTTTTGTCGAGAAAGTTACAAGAAGGACAAGTACACATTAAACTTCTGATCTGTGGGTCTAAGCTACACACGGGACAGCCGTAACACACAGCGCTAATTCTACACTTGCAAGTTTTGGCTACAACAGGACAGAAATAGGTCATCAACGGTTGACCCAAATAAACAGTACGAGCATTTATATTATAATGCTACATAAAGCATAACAAGACATGTACTGAAGTTAACTACTAGGCATTTGCTACGTGGACCATAACTGCATAGAAGGCGGGTTCCTATTGTAAACAGTACTGCTGGTTGTTACACGTTTCATTCAACAACAGACTTTTCTAGGTCAGAGCATTCAAGCTACATTGTTGGAGGTCAAGTGTCTGTAAACAGTACGTGGAAATTGTAAACATTCAATGTGCAAGCCCTAATTTGAGAAGGTCATAGTAACTTTGGTTCGTGAATACCACTTTATGTTACAGTGGATTTGACGTTCAGTGCGCGTTTGACATTTCGTTTCTGTGTTCGCAAGGAGCAAGAAATTTATTTTAGTTTCAGCTGTGACTGAACTTGTTCTGCAACACATTGAAATTGATTGCTATATTATGTTACTTCTACTGTTTTTGTGTATTTTTCTGCGGGTTTTTCGGTTGGTGGGTCTTACGGTAAATATGCCACTTGATCGAGGCTTACTGTAAGCGTTCTGTAGGTGCAAATTTTCTTAATTTGGAAATTTGCTAGTGACAATTGGTCGCTATTGATGTTAGCTGTGATGTAATTGTACTTAACGTTGTTTTTGTAATATTTTGTCTGTTTTTCAGTTTTGATTGTCGATTTGTTTTGTTTGTATTCTGTAGGTCTCTCCTTTCTTGTGTATTTCTCTACACATTTTTGGTTAAAACAGTGTTGCCATTTGTATTGTTTTGTATCTTTGTCTTTGTATTTTTTTTTTTTTTGGTTGTACTACATTACTGTCATGCACAGTCTACATACACATACTGGGTCATGTTTTGATATTATTGATAAGGTAGACTCTTCATATAGAGTTTCTTAATAAAATATTATATAAGATATTTATACAAGTTCTTTGATAAAAGACTTGTTATCTACAAAGATTGAGACAAGGTGAAATACATATTCAAGTTCTTTATAAAAAAGACTTGTGCCCATAGTGAGTGGGATATAAGGGAATTTTTTTTTCCACAGGTACTCAGGTGATTTTTTGGGTACATTATAAACAAGACTAAGAGTGTGAAAGAAAGTAAGGTGAGTATACAAGTCTATCATTTCAGACTTGTCTCCCATTAAAGTGGGATAATTTAATATATTTGCTTCTGCAAGTTACTGATCTCAGTAGACAAGATGTCTACATTGGACTACTTTATTACACAAGGGAGAGCCCTTGATAAGACTGGTCAACAGTTAGAACAGTGGGCTGTTGCTCAGTATGACAAAGCATTAGCTGCTGAAGAGAGAAGGGCTGCTGCAGAGGAAAAAAAACTATGGCTGAAGAGAAGAGATTAGAAAGAGAAGCAGCTGCTGAACAAAAAAGGCTAGACAGAGAAGCTGATATTGCTGCTGAACAAAAGAAATTGCAGATGCAGGTGGAGGAAAGGAGATTTGAAGCTGAACAAAAGAGATTAGACAAAGAGTCTGAACAAAGGAGATTAGACAAAGAAGCTGCTACAGAGGAGAGGAAAGCTCAAGCTGCTGCAGAGGAGAGGAAAGCTCAAGCTGCTGCAGAGGAGAGGAAAGCTCAAGCTGAGGCGGAAATTAGAAAAATGGAACATGAGGAAAGAAAACAGAGGATGGAACTTGATGAAAAACTCGCAACTTTGGAGTTGGAGAAATTGAAATTGGCGAGTACGGGTGCTCAGCAAACAACTTCGAGTACGACAAGGGAGTTTGTTAGTAGGATTAAATTGCCTCATTTCAATCCTTTAAAGGATGACGTAGCAGATTATCTAGATAGATTCCAATTTTTGTGCGATACGCATAACATAAAAAAGGAAAAATATGTTGAACAACTGATGCCATTTTTTACAGGTGACACAGTGACTACTCTTATGACAATAGATGAACACGAGAGGACTAATTACGATGTTGTCAGGGCAGCATTGCCAAAAAAATATCAACTAAAACAAGAAGACTATCGTCTTCGTTTTAGGACAATGTTGCCAGAAAATGGAGTAGATTTCTCTGATTTTGTTACAAAGATACGTCGTACATTTACACGATGGGTTGAGTTGTCTCAGATTGAGAAAACATATGAAGGTCTAATGGACTTATTATTGCGAGATAAGGTTTTGTCATCTGTTAATGATTCTTTTCTTGCATTCCTTCATGAGCGTAAGCCTAAAAACTTAAAAGAAATGGAGGAATACTGTTGTCAGTATGCCACAGCACATCCCCATGCTACAGTTAGCAATTCTAAAGTGAAAGAAGGGTTGCCAGCTGCTTCGGCAACACCATATGGCCCTAATTTCAGAAAAAAATTTCAGGGTGCTCAACAAAATTGGAATAGGGGAAGTAATCAAAATTACACTCAGAAGCGGAGTAATCCAACACATGATGGTTCTTCGTCTATGCAGTGGAGACAAGATGGTAGTTCTCGTAATTTTAGTGGTAATAATTTGAGACACTTTCGCAAAGGCTATCCAAATAATAACTATTCAAATTTTCGAGGTAATCATTCTCGACGTCAAGATTATGACGATGGTGAATTTAGAAACCGGGATTCAAACCGGAATGATGAGTACAATAGACAATATGATCACAATTACAGGGGAAATGATAGTCGAAATAATTACAGGGGAAATGATAGTCAAAATAATTACAGGGGAAATGATAATCGAGGTAGACCTAGGTTTAACAAGAAAAGACCTTACCAACAGGCAAACTCTGCACAACAAGAGTTTGATGGAGCCTGTAATACAGCAAATGATAGTGGTAACTCTAGGGCTATCACTGGTTGTGCTTTCGATTTTGGGAGAGCAACTGAATGCCCCCAATGCTTAACATTGTTTGACTCATCAACTGTATCTACGCTAAGCTGTGGTCACCCTCTTCCTGCTCTACCTGCTACAGTTGCGCATGATGGGAGAGGATCTCTCATCTTAGATAAAGGTCTAATAAATGATAGGCTAGTCTCAGTACTTTTCGATTCGGGATGTACTACCGTCGGGGTTAAGGAGTCTCTGATAGATCCTTGCTGTGCCACTGGAAAAACAATCAAATGTGTTACATTTGGTGGTACTATGGAAAGCTATCCTACTGCTATTATTAGGATTGACACTCCTTTCTTCACAGGAGATGTCCATGCATGTCTTCTTCCTAATCCTATTGCGGATCTTATAATCGGTCGTATTCATGGGGTTAAGGAATGCACCCCCGCAACAAATTTCTAGTTGGGAAGAAGAAAACATTCAAACGGTCAATGCAGTGATGACAAGAGCTCAAGCTCTTAATCCCCCAACTTCATCTGATAATAGTAATGAAGTTGATAGCCAAGACGAGCACTTGGTGATTTCCCATGACTCGTTTGTTAAACGTCAAGAAGAGGATCCTTCTTTGAAGAAATACTTCCTTCTTGCAAAGAAAGGGGATCCCAATCAAAATACGAATCACAAATCGTATATTACTATGAAGAATGGTATATTGGTACGAATGGTACAAAACTCGGACAAGTCTATGCATTCGCAAATTCTTGTGCCTAAGTGTATGAGAGCCTTAATTCTTCGGCATGCACACGATTCTCAGTGTGCTGGACACATGGGTTTTTCCAGAACTAAAACTAGAGTCCTTGCGTCATTCTTTTGGCCATTCGTGAATAAAGACATCCGAATTTATTGCCGATCTTGCAAAATTTGTCAAGAGGTCAAGTCTAGGGGTCCGAGACATGCTGCTCCTATTCAGGCTGCAGATATTCCGATTCGGCCGTTTCAGAAAATGGCTATAGACATCATTGGTCCGTTCAAAATTAAGTCAGCCGAGGACACCAATTTATCCTCACTTGCGTGGACATGTGCACGCGTTGGCCAGAGGCTATTCCTCTGAAGAGCATATCAACTGTCGATATCGCTGATGCTCTTTGGCTCGTATTTTCTCGTCTGGGATTCCCCGGAGAAATACTGTCGGATCACGGCACTCAGTTAATTTCGGACGTTATGTCTCAGGTAATGGCTACGCTAGACATTAAAAGGTCTCTCAGTAGTATTTATCATCCAATGTCCAATGGATTGGTAGAACGTCTTAACAGGACACTAAAGAACTTACTTGGCAAGATAACGGAGGATCATCCTGAAGATTGGGACAGGGTTTACCTGCAGTCCTCTTTGCCTATAGAGAGGTTCCCAACGAGCATACAGGGTTTTCTCCTTTCGAACTTGTCTTTGGCGCGCAACCGCGCGGGCCAATGTCCTTGTTACACGATTTGATAACTTCCGATAATATTGACGATGATACACAATCGTCATATGAATATGTTATAGCTCTTAGAGAAAAGATTATCGAATCGTGCAGGTTAGCAACTTCATCTTCCGAATTTGCGAAAGAAAAAGCTAGGCGATTTGCTAATAAGAAAAGACGCCTACGTCAACTTTGTCCTGGAGACAAAGCATATGTCTTACTGCCCTCAAGAGAGAATAGACTTCTCATTTCTTGGAAGGGTCCATACACTATAGTCTCGAAAATTTCTGATGTCGACTATATTGTCGATGTGGATGGAAGGCATAAAACCTTCCATATAAATATGCTAACAGAGTTTATTGAACGTCCAGACTATTTACAGCCTATTTTCCAGGCGACGGACGACTCTCCAGTTCAACATGGTCACATCTCATCCCTGTCCGTTATACAGGATGAGGAAACTATTTTTTCTGACGTGAACTTACCTCTTCCTGCGATTCCACTTACTTCAACGGAATCGTGGAGAGACGTTACAGTCTCTTCCAACTTGTCTTTTGAGGAACAGCGTCAAGTATCCTCTACGTTACAATCATATCAGATGTCCTTACCGACATTCCTGGACACACAGATGTCATAGAACATGACATCATACTTACTGATCGTAATCCGATCAGAGTAAGACCATACCCAATACCTATTCATTTTCAAGCACAAGTCGAGAAAGAATTGGATGAAATGATTCAACTACAAATAATTGAACCATCCACTTCAGCTTATTCTTCGTCGATAGTTATTGTTCGAAAGAAAGACAATAACATACGTCTTTGCGTTGATTATCGCAAATTAAATCAAGTTACGAAGTTCGATGCTGAACCTATGCCGTTATTAGATGATCTACTTATTAGACTTTCTAAAGCTAAATTCTTTACTAAACTAGACTTGTCGAAAGGTTATTGGCAAGTCCCACTGACGGAACACGCCAAACCTCTCACTGCTTTTTCGACACCTAGGGGTCTGTTTCAATGGAATTTTATGCCTTTCGGGCTTATGAACGCCCCAGCGACTTTCGTGCGCATGATGCGACGAATTCTATCAGATCGTGCAGATGTCATTGCATATTTAGACGACATCTGTCTTTTCAGCGATACTTGGGAAGAACACTATGTGGGTCTAAAGGAATTGCTATCTACTCTACGTGAGCATAGTTTGACTGCTAAACCCTCTAAAAGCTTTTGTTGGGTTTAGTGAAATTTCCTTCCTAGGTCATCGAGTTGGTCATGGTCTGTTGAAGACAGAGGACCAAAACATTTCAAAGATATTAAATATCTCGGTTCCGAAGACAAAAAAGCAAGTGCGTAGTCTCTTGGGATTGATACAATTCTATGGAAGATTCATTGAGAATCTGTCCTCCATTATGGCACCACTTTCAACGTTATTGAAAAAAGGTTCTCCTAATATGGTGCGTTGGTCCCAAGAATGCCAATCTTCATTGGATCAGGTTAAGAATTTGTTCTCATCTCATCCTATCTTAAGACTACCGACGATTGATAAGACTTTTGTCCTTCGTAGTGATGCCTCTTCCACGGGATTGGAGCGGCACTAATGCAGGAATATTCAGGAACTCTGCATCCTGTAATGTATATTTCTAGGAAGCTGAATGCGGCAGAAAGGAATTACTCGGTTTTGGACCGTGAATTGTTGGCTATGGTTTGGTCCATTCTTAAGCTACAAAGGTTCCTTCTGGGCGCGCATTTCTTTATGGAAACCGACCAAAAAGCTCTTACGGCTATGCAAAGTAAGGATTTGAAGAGCTCGAGATCTACTCGTTATGCTATTGCTCTTCAGCCTTTCCATTTCACGGTGCGAGCTATCCGTGGTTCGGATAATGTGATGGCGGACATATTGTCTAGATGCCCACATGATTCCAGTTAAATCTTGTGTCCTAGTTTTTCCTGATATATTTTTCAGACTTAGGTCTGTCCTTAATATCATAATATGTTGTAATACAAATGTATTTGGATGATGTTTAGATAATTTAACAAATTTCATTTTGTCCATCCATCAGTGATATGTTGCTAAAATAGCATTGACATTTGTATATTGCTATGATTATATTATTTAGTAATGTTTGATATATGATTGGTATTGCCAGCAACTTAGGTTTCTTGAATGGTATCCCTTAGTTTGTTTGGCTTAAAGGAAATATTTTCTCCTATGTTGGGAGATGATTTGTACCCTCTTCTATTGTACCTGATATTAGGTTCATTGTTTGCATGAGCACAGAAGTGATACTGGTGCTATCTTGCTCATGAACATATTAAAAAAAAAAAAAAAAAATTGCATTTTTTTTTTTACAGGGGGGTGGTAGTAATGTTGCTGTCATTTTCGACGGAGTCATCTGTCAAGTTATTTGCTTATGTTTGTATCATAAGTATAATTGTGTCTTTACCTGCGATGTCAGGTTGATTAGGGGTTGTCTTCCCTTGTTTATTCATTCATTGTGTTTGACCTTTAGGGTCAGAGGTTGACAGTTCGGCGTAGGCCTATGGGAAGGTTTTTTAAGCGGGAGTGAGATATACTTCCGGGAAGCCGGGAGGTCCTGTTTTTCTGAAGGGACCAAGAGTCCATTGTTTTTCGGGGAGAATCTTCGAAGTAACTGCTATGGCAGTTTTCCCCAGTGAATCTCTGTGCGTCGGGATGACGACAGAATTCCTTGTGATGTTCTGAGGATTCATTTGCCAGGTAATACCGACCTTTATGCATTATTACGCTTTTCGGTGGCAGAACATGTAAAGGATTACCTAGGGTGAACAGCAGCTCACTGATCCGCCATTTCAGAACTTATATATTTGTGCTCGAGGTAGCCATCCAAGACTGTTAGTCTTATATTGTCCAGAAATCCAGTGACGAAGATATATTGTGGGAGCCGCAGATTGGCGGAATTCATATCTACAATAAGTATTACTGCAGGGTTGATGATAACCTATTTAACAGAAGTACACGGCCGACGTCAGAACGAGGCCTGTGCTTCCGGCTATTATACTACAGCCTGATATGTGCAATTGGCAGGGAGTGCCAAGTTGCACCTGTGTGTCAAAGTAACTAAGGCATCTGACGCGTTTAGTCAGAGACGCCAAGGGCGACGCTACGAACTGTCATTATTGAAGAACTTTGCTATTGACCATGCACGTCTATTCTGATGTTTACCTTTTTGAATGCCAAATGTATACCTATCGATGTCAGGTCAGCATGACCTTGTTACACTGACTGTTCCTGTTGATATCATGTGTGTTCCCGTCAATAAATGTCTTGAAACATGCCTGCAGTGTCAAAGCATCCTTGATTACTGCATGTGAGAGTATGGGTTGCAGGATCTACATCTATACGAGCCTAAACACATTCGCGCCTTCATTCGCACCCACACTCAATTCATCATACGCTCGCACTACACATCTAACAACATGTATACTGTCTTGGGCCAGTGATCACCTCAACAAGAAAAAAAAGACAGTTACAGACCTCTTGACAAATTTTGCAAGATCGGCAATAAATTCGTATGTCTTTATTAACAAATGGCCAAAAGAAAGACGCAAGGACTCTAGTTTTAGTTCTGGAAAAACCCATATGTCCAGCACACTGAGAATCGTGTGCATGCTGAAGAATTAAGGCTCTCATACACTTAGGCACAAAAATTTGCGAGTGCATAGACTTGTCCGAGTGTTGTACCATCCGTACCAATATACCATTCTTCATAGTAATATACGATTTGTGATTCGTATTTTGATTGGGATGCCTTTCTTTGCAAGGAGGAAGAATTTCTTCAAAGAAGGATCCTCTTCTTGACGTTTAACAAACGAGTCATGGGAAATCACCAAGTGCTCGTCTTGGCTATCAACTTCATTACTATTATCAGATGAAGTTGGGGGATTAAGAGCTTGAGCTCTTGTCATCACTGCATTGACCGTTTGAATGTTTTTTTTCTCCCAACTAGAAATTTGTTGCGGGGTGCATTCCTTAACCCCATGAATACGACCGATTATAAGATCCGCAATAGGATTAGGAAGAAGACATGCATGGACATCTCCTGTGAAGAAGGGAGTGTCAATCCTAATAATAGCAGTAGGATAACTTTCCATAGTACCACCAAATGTAACACATTTGATTGTTTTTCCAGTGGCACAGCAAGGATCTATCAGAGGCTCCCTAACCCCGACGGTAGTACATCCCGAATCGAAAAGTACTGAGACTAGCCTATCATTTATTAGACCTTTATGTAAGATGAGAGATCCTCTCCCATCATGCGCAACTGTAGCAGGTAGAGCAGGAAGAGGGTGACCACAACTTAGAGTAGATACAGTCGATGAGTCGAACAATGTTAAGCATTGGGGGCATTCAGTTGCTCTCCCAAAATCGAAAGCACAACCAGTGATAGCCCTAGAGTTACCACTATCATTTGCTGTATTACAGGCTCCATCAAACTCTTGTTGTGCAGAGTTTGCCTGTTGGAAAGGTCTTTTTTTGTTAAACCTAGGTCTGTCTCGATTATCATTTCCCCTGTAATTATTTCGACTATCATTTCCCCTGTAATTGTTATCATATTGCCTATTGTAATCAAATATTCCGGTTTGAATCCCGGTTTCTAAATTCACCATCGTCATAATCTTGACGTCGAGAATGGTTATCTCGAAAGCTCGAATGGTTATTATTACGATAACCCTTGCGAAAGTGTCTAAGATTATTACCATTAAAATTACGAGAACTACCATCTTGTCTCCAATTGATAGACGAAGAACCATCATGTGTTGGATTACTCCGCTTCTGAGTGTAATTCTGATTACTTCCCCTATTCCAGTTTTGTTGAGCACCCTGAAATTTTTTTTTGAAATTAGGGCCATATGGTGTTGCCGAAGCAGCTGGCAACCCTTCTTTCACTTTAGAATTGCTAACTGTAGCATGGGGATGCGCTGTGGCATACTGACAACAGTATTCCTCCATATCTTTTAAGTTTTTAGGCTTACGCTCATGAAGGAATGCAAGAAAAGAATCATTAACAGATGACAAAACCTTATCTCGCAATAATAAGTCCATTAGACCTTCGTATGTTTTCTCAGTCTGAGACAACTCAACCCATCGTGTAAATGTACGACGTATTTTTGTAACAAAATCAGAGAAATCTACTCCATTTTCTGGCAACATTGTCCTAAAACGAAGACGATAGTCTTCTTCTTTTAGTTGGTATTTTTTTAGCAATGCTGCTCTGACAACATCATAATTAGTCCTGTCATGTTCGTCTATTGTCATAAGAGTAGTCACTGTGTCACCTGTAAAACATTCCATCAGTTGTTCAACATTTTTTTCCCTTTT
This sequence comes from Oreohelix idahoensis, assembly GCA_024509875.1. Classification (NCBI taxonomy): domain Eukaryota; kingdom Metazoa; phylum Mollusca; class Gastropoda; order Stylommatophora; family Oreohelicidae; genus Oreohelix; species Oreohelix idahoensis. The sequence continues at coordinate 21,765 of JAMPIV010021036.1, read as the reverse complement.
TATGTTATGCGTATCGCATAAAAATTTGAATCTATCTAGATAATCTGCTACGTCATCCTTTAAAGGATTGAAATGAGGCAATTTAATCCTATTAACAAACTCCTTTGTCGTACTCGAAGTTGTTTGCTGAGCACCCGTACTCGCCAATTTCAATTTCTCTAACTCCAAAGTTGCGAGTCTTTCATCAAGTTCCATCTTCTGTTTTCTTTCCTCATGTTCCATTTTTCTAATTTCAGCCTCAGCTTTAAGTTTTCTCTCCTCTGCAGCAGCTTGAAGTTTTCTCTCCTCTGCAGCAGCTTGAAGTTTTCTCTCCTCTGCAGCAGCTTGAGCTTGAATTTTTTTCTCCTCTGCAGCAGCTTGAAGTTTTTTGTCTTCCATTTCCATCTGGAATTTTCTTTCATCAGCAGCAGCTTGAGCTTTCCTCTCATCAGCAGCAGCTTCTCTTTGATACCTTTTCTCTTCAAGTTCTAATCTTCTATTCTCAGCATCTAGCTTCTTTAGTTCAGCATCTGCTCTCCTTTGTTCAGCTTCTGCTTTCAATTTAATTTCCTCTTTTTGTTTCTTTTCTTCTGACTTTAATGCAGTGGCGAATAGAGCAGATGAATATTCTTCCAATTCTTTACCAGACTTACCAAGAGTCAACCCTTGCTGGATGAAGAAATCCAATGTAGACATTCTGTCTAATGAGATCAGTAACCTGAAAAATTCAACAATTACCTTATCCCACTTCAATGGGAGACAAGACTGAAATGCTAGACTTGTATACTCACTTCACTTTATTTCACTCTCTTAGTCTTAGACAAAGACCTTGTATGGTCCTCTTGTTTATAATGTAACAAAAAATCACTTGAGTACCTGTGGAAAATAATTCCTTTATATCCCACTCACTCTGGGCACAAGTCTTTTTTTTTTTTTTTTTTAAAGAACTTGAATATGTATTTCACCTTGTCTCAATCTTTGTGGATAAAAAGTCTTTTATCAAAGAACTTGTATAAATATCTTAGATAATAATATTTTATTAACAATCTCTATATGAAGAGTGTACCTTATCAATAACAATAATAATACATGACCAAGTATATGTATGTAGACTGTGTATGACAATAATGTAGAACAATCATAAATACAAAAACAAAGATACAGAACAATGACCGAAAACGTTCGCGGAAGTCAAATAAACAATACAGCAAAAGTAAAAAAAAGTTACACAAATGTGTAATGATAACCGCGAAAAATAAACAAGACAAATGGCAACACTGTTATAAACGAAAAGGTGTAAAGAAATAAACGGAAGGAATGAGAGAAGAACAGATACAAACAAAATTAATCGAAAATCAAAGAACAGAAAAATAACGAAAACAACACTAACTGATGTCGTCACAGCTAAAAAAAAAATATAGCAACAAAAGTCGCTAGCAAATTTCAATTAAGAAAATTGCAATCCCTACAGAACGCTTACAGTAACCCTCGATTAAGTGGCATATTTACCGTAAGACCCACCAACCGAAAACCCGCAAAAGAACACAAGAAAAATACACAAAAATAGTACAATTAACATAAATAGCAATCAATTCAATGTGTTGCAAAACAAGTTCAGTCACAACTGAAACTAAAGTAAATTTCTTGCTCCTTGCGAACACAGAAACAAAATGTCAAGCGCGCACTGAATGTCAAATCCACTGTAGCATAAAGTGGTATTCAGGAACAAAAGTTACTATGACCTTCTCGACTTAGGACTTGCACATTGAATGTTTACAATTTCCACGTACTGTTTACAAACACTTGACCTCGAACAATGTAGCTTGAATGCTCGGGCGTAGAAAAGTCTGTTGTTGACTGAAACGTGTAAACGACCAGTGGTACCGTTTACAAAAAGGGACTCGACTTGCAGTTGTGGTCCACGTAACAAATGCCTAGATGTTAACTTCAGTACTTGTCCTGTTGTTGTTCAAGCAGCATTATAACATAAATGCTAGCACTGTTTATCTGGGTCAACAGTTGATGACCTATTTCTGTCCTGTTGTAGCCAAAACTTGCAAGTGTAGAATTAGCGATGTGTGTTACAGCTGTCCAGTGTGTAGCTTAGACCCACAGATCAGAAATGTAATGTGTACTTGTCCTTCTCACGCAAATAGCCCCATGAAATGTAAATTTCTGGACCACATTAATGTCATCAATAATGTTAATTGCTCGCTCTGTCCACCAGAAATGTATCAGAAGAGCCCACGTAACTGGTCCACCAAAAATGTAACTGTACTTTTTTTCTTGTTGAGGTGATCACTGGCCCAAGACAGTATACATGTTGTTAGGTGTGTAGTGCGAGCGTATGATGAACTGAGTGTGGGTGCGAATGAAGGCGCGAATGTGTTTAGGCTCGTAGATATGTAGACCCTGCAACCCATACACTCACATGCAGTAGTCAAGGATGCTTGGACACTGCAGACACGTTTCAAAACATTTATTGACGAGAACACACATGGTATCAACAGAAACAGTCATTGTAAACAAGGTCATGCTGACCGGAAATCGATAGGTATACATTAGGCATTCAGCAAGCTGGTAAACATTTGAATATCCGTGCATGGTCAATACAATGGTCTTCAATAAGGACAGTTCGGGGCGTCGCCCTGAGATTACTGACTAAACGCGTCAGATACCTTAATCACTTTGACACATAGGTGCAACTTGGCATTCCCCGCCAATTGCACATTATCAGGCTGTAGTATAATAGCCGAAAACACAGGCCTCATTCTGACGTCGGCTGTGTACTTCTGATAAGCAGGTTACCATCAACCCTGCAGTAATGCTTATTGTAGACATAAATTCCGCCAATCTGCGGTTCCCACAATATATCTTCGTCACTGGATTTCTGGATGGTATGAAGACTAATAGTCTTGGATGGCTACCTTGAGCACAACAAATAAGTTCTGAAATGGAGGACCGGTGAGCTGCAATTCACAGACTAGGCAATCTTCTAACATGTTCTGCTACCGAAAGCATAGTAATGGAAAAAGTCGGTATTACCTGTAACCGAGTCCACAGAACTTAACAAGGAACTCTGCTGTCATTCCAACGCACAGAGATTCACTGGGGAAAACTGCCAGTGCAGTCACTTCGAAGATTCTCCCCGAAAAACACAATGGACTCTCGTCCCTTCAGAAACCAGGACACTTCCCGGCTTGCCGGAAGTCTAACTCAACTCCCGCTTAAAAAAACCTGCCCATGGGCATACGCCCGAACTGTCTACCTTTGACCCTAAAGGTCAAACACAATGAATGAATAAACAAGGGAAGACAACCCCTAATCAACCTGACATCGCAGGTAAAGACACAATTATTCTTATGATAAAAACATAAGCAAATAACTTGACAGATGACTCCGTCAAAAATGACAGCAACATTGACCTATCTTCCAAGTAAGAGTATATCTTAATACTGGCCCTCACCGCCAGAGTTATTGATTCCTGGATGATATTCTCTCAAAACTTCCAACCTAAACTCGTTCCATCCCTTCTTGTGATGTTACTTAAGTGACAGCTTCGTATAGTAGTTAGTTTCTTTATGTCCAGTATCTTGTTTACTCTAGCACTCAACAACCTTTTAGAGACTGAACCCAACTTGAGCAACGTTCCATCAAAACAAACAGTTTATTTACATCATATAAGTTCATCATAACAGAGGCATGTGGTACTAATTCCAGGTACAAACATTTCCTAACTATCTCTTGTAGATCCCATTCCTCCTGGGTATATATATATCCATGTACCTGTATATATATATATATATATATATATATATATATATATATATATATATATATATATATATATATATATATATGTATATATATATATATACATATATATATATATATATATATATATATATATATACATATATATATACATATACATCTATATACATATATATATACACATATATATATATATATACATATACATATACATATACATATACATATATATATATATATATATATATATATATATATATATATATATATATATATATAGCTCTCTACCTGAGAACACCAACAGATATGGTTTATACCTATTTTCTGGGGGCCGCGCTAGCGTAGTGGTTAGAACACCGCTCTGGCGACCGGGTGATACAGGATCAAACCCGGGCGACGGCATTTGAGGATTTTTCGTTGACCGGGATTTGGACTGGATTAACTCGAGACCTGGCGAGGACATTTGAAGGAGTGTCGTCGACCAAGGACTGGCGGCTCCTGAGCCGACCCAGCTCTAATGGGTACCTCCGAAATCGGAGAGTATTTGCCTGAATGGCGAGGGACACCTGTCTCTGTACAAGAAACAAAGGGATACTCACGTAAAATCAATGTCAGGTTAAAATATTAATAATAACCTGAGATTTCGCCTCGAGTATTAGCGGGCGTACGAAAAAAAAAAAAAAAAAAAAAAAAAAAATACCTATTTTCTTCCCTTAAGGTTTTTATATTTATTCTGGCTTTTCCCAAGCCTTTCATCAACTCTTTCCTGAGTTGGTTTCCTTCATCTACTAATCCTGTCAGATTTGACTCAATTTACTCAAATACCATCATCTTAAAACTCATATATGCAAATTAATACATTGGGTACACCTGTTGCGGTATTCTCATACTTATACCTGCTAGAGAGCTCATGTTTCATCCTGTAAATACAATCAAACTTTAATTGCTTACTCATCTTACTTGTAGCAGTTGATGTTGCAAAATTCATTATACAATAGCCCAACACGGCTATTAAATCCATGTTCTTCTGTAAAACTTCTCAGCTGCTGACTTAGTCTCAGTTTATTCACATCATAGTCAATTTTGTAGCTTCAGCTTCGTTTCTCCTTATTCTGCGCTCACTTAGTTGTAAGCGTCGTTAACCTTGTAATACCTTATTTCAACTTCTGAAATAATTCTATTCAATGTCTATCAAAAGTTATGAGTCAAAGGACCTACTTACTTTGGTTGCACCGAATCCTCACAACACTCATTTTTCTTACTATCACCCCTTATCACTAAACTTATATTTTAAACACAGTTCTGTCTTTCATAAGTAAATAGATTCTACTACTCTAACTAGGTCTATAGGATTCTTCAGAAGTATTCATTCTGTTTCTCACAGAAATGTAACTTGAGCCTGGCAGAAAACACATTCCTGCCACTCTACGTCCTTAACCAGGACTGCTTCCTCCGAAAAATGCGACCGCTCAACAGCGCGTCTAAATGAGTTCTCCTCTATAAAATCATTACTAGCTCATCTGTCCTTGTTTACGGTAAATACATTGGTTCCTCCTATTCTTCGCTCAGCTGAAAAATGTTCACGCTTATCCGCTGTGTAAACAACTCCGTGAAGTGTCATCCGTTGTCCTGGTAAACTTTTCACGTGCATATTTTTTTTTCTCAACTCACTTAATCATATAAGGGAGGTAATTAACCATTGTCTCCCTTTGCATATTTGACTTAACCTTATATTATCTTCTCTAAAGCTTGCTATACAATTCTTATATGTACATTTTCTAAACCATAATTACCATCTCACCAAATCTACTTAAGTGTAATTAAGCACTTTCCTCCCCTGACTTTAATAATTAGAGTCTTCTCCCTTTGATCAAAGTATTACTTCACTCATATTATCCCCCTTTTAGCAAGACAAATAGTCTTTATTCAAATCCATTCTTATTTCTTAAACCATTTTTTCATACCTTCCCTCTTAACCAAAACCAAATCACCGCTTATAATTCCTGCTTGAGCATTTTATAATGCTCCTAGCAAAGTCAACGGTGACAGACACACAAACAAACAAATAAATAAACATCAATAGAACTACTTCTCAAACGAGCATAGTGTAAAGGGGCTACTAATTGGAGGCTGCGCGTGGGACAGGCAACCTCATTATATGTAACAAATCACAACAGAAACCACCTCAACAAAAGCAGACGAAACCTTGGTGCAGACGTCCTGCCAGTTGCAATAGTGGTCTCGTGCTCCATAAGGAGCGGAAAGGTAAATTATGATGATTGATAAATAAAAATGATATAGGAACTAACAACATCACCCCCCACCCCTGCCTATTCTCCATTCAATAAGATTCTAGAACAATATCTTATGAAGACGTGACCAACAACAGCATCAAATTGACTATATGTTCTATAATGTTCTAATCTTGATGCTCAACTAGATTTTAAAGAATAGAAATATTCAAAATAATATTAAAAATTAAAGTATTAATATCGAACTCGTTGGACAGTTGACGCATGGAAGGATTGAGTCCGCTGTGGGCCGGATGTATCCACTACACAGGATAATGATGGCGAACGATATTGGTGGTAATCTGATGGTACGTATACAATCTACGAATTAAATATTACACATTACATGAACAAAATACTCTATTCATTTGCCTTGAGATCCATGACGATCATAGGTCTTCAACGTGTTGACACCGATACTCTCTGGCATGTGTTCCCTCTTCGAGATCTTTCCATATTTTTTCTATCCCTTTTAAGACTGCTTTCTTTTCCCTTCTCCGTGTGTTATTCGCTTTTCTTCTATTTCACCTACCCTGTGGATTCCTAAACAAAGGGGCTGTCGTGTGATGCTGTCAACTGGTTGCATCAGTATGTGCCTTATCAAACGCCCACCTCTTTTTCTCACCACTTATTGCACTGGTATTTGTCTCGTAGTTTCCATCAGCACCACATTGGCCGTCTTGTCCTAACATTCCATCTATTTTGCTCAAGCACCCACGTAATGAAAGTCTGCACAACTCCTACGTCCCGATTCTTGTTGGTCTGACGTATTACGGTAAGGATCATAATATTTGAATAGCTGGGAAATATTACTGGAAGTACAGGAGCAATTGCGTGGCTGGGATGGGACTCAATATTAAATAATTTGGAGTAGTCAAAAACAATATAGAACAAGATACAAACAACATTTACATCAAGAAGTACCGTATTTTTTTTTTTAAAAGGGAGCAGCCCGGAAAAGGTGGGTGTGACAAGATCACTAACGTAGTTTTGATGACAAAAAAAAAACAAACAAGTGCTAGTGGAACATGAGATGAGAAAAAGACGCTGAAGATAAATTGGGCATACAATTGAGGACACATGTTGTTAAGATTACCAGGCAGTTCTTGTTGTGGAGTGGGGTAGACGAGGTTGCTGCAGACCAAAAAAAAAAAAAAACGTGGAAAAGAATACTGGAGGCAGAAATGAAAATGTTGACAGAGACATGACAATACCGAGAGCTGGTGGCACGTGACATGAGAACTTGGCTTGAGATTGGTGAACTTCTATACTCCTTTTTAAAAAGATGCTGGGCAACGAATGAACAAATTAAAATATCCGTTTATTGTCTTTTGAGAGCAGTAGTTTGTTTAATCTATCTGACGTAATCATTATGTCTACAAGTATTTGAAACTGTACATGTTTAAAAGAAAAAGTTTTTCGTGTTTCATTATTCTGTGTTTGGTATGGTCCTTCGCTTGGAGATAATTGGTTGTTACTGTTTTCGTAGCTGCTCAGGCTGAGTCTTTTATCTACGGTTTCATTCACTACTAAATCTAACATCACTATTATAATCATCATCATAGCTTTCCTTTTCTCTCCATATGAAGCATCAAGGCCGACTCTTAGTCTCTGCCGTAACGGCCGCCGACTTGAGAGAGGGGCTGAAATTTATAAAAACAAATACATTAAAATCATTAAAATTTTGAAAGAATATAAAAAAGAAAAAAATGAAATAAAATTTCAAAGTAAAATATTATTTGCTCACATGGAACTGATAGTATACCTATATGTTCACACAGGGCCGGATTAAGGCCAACTGATGCCCTAAGCACAGCACCCCTCCCTCCGCCCCCAATAGTCAATGAATAAAGACAACAAAATTACAGGAAATAATATTTTTAAAACATAAAATAATTATTTGTGTAAATTGCTACATTGAACATCACTTGCGGAACTTACAGTGTGATCCAACTCAATAGCAGGAAATTGAGTCTCTTAGGAGTTCATACATTACTGCTGGGGGAGAGAGAAGGGGGAGACCTCGCACCACCTTGACAAATATCTAGTGTATTTATTTATTTACTTGTTTACTTATTAATCACAGGACTCTGGTTTCCTTCATTATTAACCGAAAGTTCAGCCATCCGTGACTTTAACATACCAGTGTATTCTGTGCTGTTCATCTCCCTCTACACATTGCTGGGCACAAGTATTTCGGCCTTTATTTAGTCTATACTTCCTGATATGAAAGTTATATTAGTGATTGCGTCTTTAAATTGTCTGGGTCGTTCATTGGTCCTATCTATACCATAGTTGTGTGTTGGTATCGTGAGAGTGACCTCAGATAGTTGTGTGTTGGTATCGTGAGAGTGACCTCAGCCAATCATGCACTTTTACTAGGCTTTAAAATTGGCCTTGCTTTCATGATTTACTGTCACAGCAAGGCAATAGCGCCGTTTGGAAGAACCTCGGTTCAATTTCTGGTAAGTGTGAGAAGTTAATGTGATTGCATTTACAACAGGCCCCTAGTCTTTAAATTTTGCATTTATTTACGTTTTTTCAGGGAAGGATTACGGTGGGATTTTTATCTTATTCGTTTTTTTTTTATTTCTCTTTGTTTAATAATCGAGTTTGGATTTTTTGTGTAGATTAAGAATTACGGTTGCTAGGAGAGATGGTAGTTTTAACTTTTAGACTGGCACCAGCGCGGTTTTTTTCATTTAGATAATTCGTTCATGGAAGATTTTCCAGTGTAACATAATGGCAGAGCATTTTCGGTTCTTCTCAGTGAGCGCGCTATAATTTTTAGTAAGGGTGAAATCAGATGGGGGTAGAGGGGGAGTTTTAAGCGCGTGGAAACAGGTCAGCAACGGAATTTTTCAGCTTGATCGTAAGTTCTAAAATTAGATCATGACCGTAGGCAATTCCTGGCACGTTGGTTGGTTCATAGATCGACCCGCTTAAGAACAAAGCCTAGCTATGACTCACGCGTAGCGTGGTCTGGGGTAATAAATAAGCGGGGTTCCCTGGCAGAAGTGGGAGATTTTTTTGAACTTCTACGCCTTGGAAAAGAACTGTCTGTATTTATATACAGAGCCGACTGCTCTTTCGAGAGAAATTCGTGCTGGTAAATATGAAGTTAATTAAGCTTTAATAGTTTATAAGATTTTTGCAGAGTTGTTTCTAGGAGGTAAAGTTAATTCATAGAAGTAGAGCCATCAATGCTATAATTTTAATTGACTATAACTGACAGCGCAATTAGGTATTTTGTGAAAAGGTAGTAGGGAATTTTGATAGTTTCCTCAGAGTAGCTGTTTGTATAAATTGGAATATTACTGTTAATTGTCAGAAGACAGGGGATCTAATTTTTCCTGGATTTGTGATTTTAAATGGTGCAGCGTAAAACACGCTCGCGGAATTAAATTAATTTTAGTTCGTAATGGACATGCCATGAGTTACCCTCTTATCTAAATTATTATCTGAGTGCATTCATTCTTTTTATGAGATAATGAAAGCTTAAAGATGGTAGATGTTAAATACTATAATTTTGAGACACGATGCACGTAATTTCATTGTGATTTTCGAGGATTTGGAGAGAGAGGTACCGAAGCACGTGCTGTGTCTATTTTCTTAGAGGGGTGAATCTGAAAACGGAAGAAGAAGGGAGATAACGAGGCATGCATTGTAGAATAGGATTTCAGTTCCTTTAGAGATTTTAATGTCCATTGTTATCAGAATCGGGTGTAAATAATATTCCAGACACGTGGGTGAAGATTTCTCAATATTTGAGTTATAATATTAGCGAATAATACGCTAGGGTTTTGGTGTGTATTTAATTGTTCAAGTGTGTGTAAATTACCAGCGGACTAATTTGTGTAACGCTGTGGTAATAGAACGAGTGGCTTTAAATGTTAGAGCATGGGAGATTGTGTATTTTTCTCTGTGTGGGTAAAACCTACATTTTGAAGTCAGCAGTTACGGGTCTAGTTGGGATTTTTAATTAGTCCCTTTTTTAATAGACATATGTTTATACTGATGAATTCATGGAGACGGGAGATTATTGTCTCGGGTGAAGTCTATTGTATTTGGGTAGCCAGGTAAACACATCGATCATTGTTAAATAGTAGGGCCAGGAATTTACTGGCAACAGGTTCATTCAGTGGTTAGAATGTTGTGACGGGCTAACCTAAGCTGAGTCTGGAGATTAGAGTGACGATAGGACAGTATTTGAGGGAAAGTGGGGGTAGGCATGTTTACTAATCGCTGAAGCGATACTAGAGCATGGGAGCGGTATGGAAGATTTGAAACTTAAGTGTTAGAGATTTGAAACTTAAGTGTTCGAGATTTGAAAACTTAAGTGGTCGAGATTGGAAAACTTAAGTGTTAAAGATTTGAAAACTTAGGTGTTAGAGATTTGCAAAAAACTTAAGTGTTAGATATTTGAGACTTAAGTGGTTGAAGAGTTGGGATTTAAGTGTTGAAGAGTGAGAGTTAAGGGAGTTAAGTGTTAAGGATATGGGAAATTTGTTGTGCGATATATATTTGTTATTGTTTTGTCCACAGCAGATATTTTCCAGGCGTGGCAGCTAGGGCTACAGTAGTCCTTGAGCGGCTAGAAGTTCGCCGGTCTTCTCAGGAGAAGAAGAGTCGGCAGAGCCAGGAAAGAAAGTGGAGTAGTGACAAGGGGTCACTGGTGCAAACGTTTTGTACCCAAGAGAGCAAGGAGCTGGAAGCACAGACTTCTTCAGCAAGAACAAGAGGTTCTTAATAAAATTCGGAGCTATTCACGCTCAGATAAAGCACACACTGAACCTAGGCGCAGGGCCTAGAGGTGTCGTGATTGGTCGGTCATAATAACACCGACGGCCCAGACCCAAGAGATGGGTAACGAGGCCTGTGATTTTTCCAGAATCGTCATTTGGTAGTGCACAAGAGTCCAAGTCGAGAAACCAGAATGCCAATTCAAGTTAGCAGCTACAACGGCAGTCAGAGGAAAGAGGGTAAAAATACCTCTGAGCTGCAATAGAGGGAGAGAAGGAGAGTAGTGGAGGAGTCGCTTTTGTTCTGTAGGAACTAGGAGTGTCAGACAGACACTGAACATAACATTAGAACTCAGCAAGTCATCTGTAAGTTGTGTCGGAGATGATAAAAGGGTTCTGGTCGTGGACTTTGTGATAGTCAGAATATTTAGCCTAGAGTGGAGCAGCGGCGGAGGCACGTCATTTGTGTAGAAACACGTCTGCAGACAGACGGACAGTAGGAGTTAGGGTGTGTTTACACGATATCAGGTTGATTAGGAGAAAGACGGATCTGGTGTTAGAGATCCTCCTTCACATGTTGTTGTATTACTTACCTTTCTTCCTTACAGGTTGAGGGGAGGGCGACTGTGGGGTTACCTTACCTAATCACTTGAAATTAATTGTTATGTTTTTTTCCAGGTGTGTGTGTGAACACGCATGTTAAATTCTATTTTGTAGTATGTTCTATGAATTTTCTGTGGTGTAAATAAAATCCATTGTAAATTTTCCGGCTGGATCAGTCACTTACTTCAACCTATATGTTGTCTGTAAGTGGTGTCTGTGGTGGTGTTAAGTAATTAAACCTTATCCCAGTTTTGGTAGCTAGAGGTAGTGAGGTTATCGCAAAACGTTACGTCACTTAGTGGCAAGGGAGAGTCAATTTCGGTTCTCGACCCTTGACGCCAATAGCCTCATCTCCCACAGTCACTGTTATTTTCTTCTGAAATCTATCTTCTTAGTCTTTCTTTCCACTAGGGTCTAGTCTATTTAGGTAGGCAACCTCTAGTCTTAAATCCACTTCGTGACAAAGTGGGTGCTATCGTCCGGTGAATCATCTTTGTTACGTTCAATTCTGTGATCTTGACAAAGTGGCGGCGTTCGTCCGGTAGATCATCTTTGTTGGGATCAATTCTGTGATCGTGTCAAGATTCATAGATTGTTTCTATAGGAAGTTCTGGGAAATAGATTCTTTATATCCCCTAGACTAGAGCTATATATAAACTGATCCAGCTAATAGTTTTTTTTTCCACAGGAAGTTTCTCCACAGGGTGCAGTCAGATTGTAGCTGTAGTTAGTTGATGACTAGAGGTAACTGATGGCTAACTAAATTTTTCTTAACAGGAAGGTAAATTCGGGTTTTTAGGTAGCTGCTTAATGAAAATTTTTTCAGGTAGTTCTTCAGATTGGTGCTAGTCTGAGTTCGGGTTTTGGGACATTGGTTACACAGGGAGTAGTGCCCAGAAGGTAACAGTAAATTTTTCGTGTTCCTTTTTTGTCATTTCCCCTCGTTGTGAGTTACTGCTGATTTGTCAGGTAAGATGGCTGAATTGGTCAAGCTACTTACTGCATGGAAGGACGCAGCTAAAAGCATGGGGATGAATGAGGCCGAGACTAGGGCTTACATTATGAGGGAACAGGACCGGCAGACGGAGAAAGAAGAGAGGGCCCGACTGGCAGAGATGGACCTGCGTAAATTGGAAGCGGAGAAAGAAGAGAGGGCCCGACTGGCAGAGATGGACCTGCGTAAATTGGAAGCGGAGAAAGAAGAGAAGGCCCGTCAGGCAGAGGAGAGAAAGGCAGAAAGGGAGGCGAAGGAAAGGGCCACAGAAGCAGAGAGACAGCATGAACTTGCCCTGCGTTCACTGGAACTGCAGTACCGATCTTCGGAAGGCAGTTCGGCTAACGGAGATTCTCCCGGAGCAGGGGCGACAGACACCTCAGGAAACGAAGGGCCCCGGATGGCAGCCATGAATTTTCCAATGGACCCTTTCCCTAACGGGAATGAGAAAATTGACATATTCCTGGAAAAATTTGAACGAATGGCAAAAGCGTACGGGTTGGATGAGAGTTTGTGGTGCCTCAAATTATCTCAGTCGTTGAAAAACCAGGCCTACGACATCTATAGTAAGATGCTCAGTGATGAACAAAATAACTTTGAGGCCCTTCGTAACGCACTGTTACAACGCTTTCAGTGGACTCCCCGTAAGTGCCAAGCTATGTTCAGGGAGAGCAGGCCGGAGAAAGGAGAAAGTTTTCCCCATTTCGCAGAAAGGCTGAAGAATTATCTCACTCGTTGGAGAGAATTGTCGGGTCTAGCAAAAACTTTTGAAGGACTCGAAGAGCTTGTCATGTGCGAACAAGTGAAAGCACACATGTCTCCAGACTTGAGGAGGTATCTGGCGGAGCAGGAAGCCCAGCAACTGGACCAGATCATTCTTTTTGCTGAAAGGTTCCAGACGCCACAGGCCCAAGTACTGGGCCAGAAACGAAAACCCCCAGACCTGCCAGCACTGGACCAAGGAGCATCGGCATCGCAGTCGTTTTCGTCTTCTGCTCATCAGCAGCAGGGGCCGTCTCGCAAGGAGCCCCATCCCATTCATAACCTGCGGCCCCAACCGCATAACAGAGCACAGGCGACAACGTCTCATGAACCTGCTAGAAACAGGGGAGAAAACGACAGGTACTGTCGCAATTGCCGTACCACCTCTCACTGGACTTCTCGGTGTGTAAACAAACCACCCACTCACCATACAGCGTGTTTAAGGGTGGTGAGAGTGAAAAAAGGGAACAATTGGGAACCTTTCAAAGCAGAGAAGTGTTTCTCTAACAGTGGACCAGCAGTAGTGAATGGGACTGCTACCACTTGTCTTGTTTATTTGACAGCGGGCTTACTTACCCGAGTATAGTCGCCCGACATTTGGTACAACCAGGCCAAATGACTAAGGAAAAGGTTGATATTGGTGGAGTTTTGAGGGGAGGGACCTCACAGCGTCTGCAGATAGCTGTTGAGGATTGCTTCATGTATGCAGCATGGCGCATTCCTCAAATGATTATATCTCCGCGACTGATGTCGATGATTGTTTCATGCTTACAGACATTTGGATTTGTCGACGATCCGAATGGCTGTATCATGGAACACCTCAAACGAATAGAGATATATCTCATCGACCGATGTCGATGATTGTTGCGTGTGTGCAGGCATTTGAGTTTTGGCCGACTCGAATTACTGCACCATGGAACATCGCAATTGAATATATATTAACGACGTAGTATGCATATCTCTATGCATGACGCGTGTGTCTTTGTAAGGACATTCGACTTGTGGGTTTTGACCCGAACGGCAGTGTGTTTTAGAAGTGTGGCCATTGCCACTTATATTGTGTGGTACAACCACTGGAAAGTGTGTGGCGTAGTCCACTTTTTAATTGTGTGGCTGGGAAGCCATTTGAGCAGTGTATTTCTTGAACCAAACGTAAGTCGTAGTAAATGAATAAACGCAGTTTGCATAATTATGGCAGATTAGCCTGGCGTGGTATGCCAAAGGAACATTATGTTACTAGCAATAGCGTAAGACTAGTATAGATGGATATTGTACAGCTAGCGGCAAGCGTAAGCCTAGTGTAACGGATATTAAACGACTAGCAGTAGACGTAAGCCTAGCATAATAAGTGTATTGCTGACTAGCAGGATAGTTAAGTCTAGTTAGCCTCTGAATTTATGACAAAGGACATTGGCCGTTAAAAAGGAACTGACCTCTAACCAGGACTCTAGATAGAGATTGTGAACATGTGCTTATGAAATAATGAGAACTCTTACAGATCGTACATGAATGTGATGTGACTTTTGTTCCCATGTAGTTGGTGTCTGCTCATGGTATGAAATAACTAATTAAATATTTTGAGTCGTCAAAATCACAGTGTTATCAACTATCGTATTCGGAGTTGAGTTAAATGCTATTCATCCTCAACTGATCATGACCAGTGATGATTAATGTCTTAACACGCTGCATCTCACACTGCCAATATAATTAATAAGACAAGAGACTAATACAGGTCAGTCAAGGGTCGAATTTAATATGAAACACATTCAGCACATAATGAATCACAAGGGTTAAGCAGACATTATCGATACCAACGAACAGTATTACGGAATCCTACAAAAGTGATAAGAACCCGAGGGACTTTGACTCTATAAACTGAATACGAATATAATAACTTGGTCATCCTCAAATACTAGAAGTCATCGAAGCACCCAGAACATACTGGGATCCCGAGAAGCCCGTAACATTCTGGTGCTTCGATGACTTCTAGTATTTGAGGATGACCAAGTTATTATATTCGTATTCAGTTTATAGAGTCAAAGTCCCTCGGGTTCTTATCACTTTTGTAGGATTCCGTAATACTGTTCGTTGGTATCGATAATGTCTGCTTAACCCTTGTGATTCATTATGTGCTGAATGTGTTTCATATTAAATTCGACCCTTGACTGACCTGTATTAGTCTCTTGTCTTATTAATTATATTGGCAGTGTGAGATGCAGCGTGTTAAGACATTAATCATCACTGGTCATGATCAGTTGAGGATGAATAGCATTTAACTCAACTCCGAATACGATAGTTGATAACACTGTGATTTTGACGACTCAAAATATTTAATTAGTTATTTCATACCATGAGCAGACACCAACTACATGGGAACAAAAGTCACATCACATTCATGTACGATCTGTAAGAGTTCTCATTATTTCATAAGCACATGTTCACAATCTCTATCTAGAGTCCTGGTTAGAGGGTCCAGTTTTCCTTTTTAACGGCCAATGTCCTTTGGCATAAATTCAGAGGCTAACTAGTCTTAACTGTGCTGCTAGTCAGCAATACACTTATTATGCTAGGCTTACGACTACTGCTAGTCGTTTAATATCCGTTACACTAGGCTTACGCTTGCCGCTAGCTGTACAATATCCATCTATACTAGTCTTACGCTATTGCTAGTAACATAATGTTCCTTTGGCATACCACGCCAGGCTAATCTGCCATAATTATGCAAACTGCGTTGTTCCTACTACGACTTACGTTGGTTCAAGAAATACACTGCTCAAATGGCTTCCCAGCCACACAATTAAAAGTGGACTACGCCACACACTTTCCAGTGTTGTTGTACACCTACACAATATAAGTGGCAATGGCCACACATTGCCATTTACGCTGCCGTTGGGGCCGAAGCCACACGTCGAATGTCCTTACAAAGACACACGCGTCATGCATAGAGATATGCATACTACGTCGTTAATATATATTCAATTGCGATGTTCCATGGTGCAGTAATTCGAGTCGGCCAAAACTCAAAGGCCTGCACCCACGCAACAATCATCGACATCGGTCGATGAGATATATCTCTATTCGTTTGAGGTGTTCCATGATACAGCCATTCGGATCGTCGACAAATCCAAATGTCTGTAAGCATGAAACAATCATCGACATCAGTCGCGGAGATATAATCATTTGAGGAATGCGCCATGCTGCAGACATGAAGCAATCCTCAACATCATCCCCCTCACTTCCAAACGTGACACTTGTGGCACGGATTATAGTGATTGGAGAAGACGCCCGTGCTCCCAAACATATCAATATTAGTACTACCTACTTATAACTATGATAATCATTAAGTAGACACATTAAATTTTTATGACATTAATAATAGCACTTGTCAACATGGTGACTAAAGAGTTAATTAATCAATTTCTTCTCAAAGACGTTGCGCGATAAAAGATCTGCCAAGTTATTGTCTGAAGCCAGCAATAGGCAGAATTGTAAATGAAAATTCTTGAATTAACAAATACCATCGGTGTATTCTAGCGTTACGCATTGATTTCTAGCTGTTTATGTAAGTAAGAGGACTATGGTCTGTCATAATGTAAAAGTGCGTGCCGATGAGATATCTTGACAGCTTCTCCAGGCACCAGACCATAGACAGGAGCTCACGTTCACCTGTCGCATACTTCTGTTCAGCTGGAGTCAGTTTCCTCGACACATAGAAACATGGATGGAGTGTTTCCTTGTAACGTTGCAGCAAACAACCACCCATGGGGTAGCGCGAGACATCTGATTGGAGTATTCTGAATGGAAAACGTATATTCGTTAATAACAAAATAGGTGCATTGCTAAATAATTTCTTAATTGTTACCAAAGCGCTTTCGCAATCTTTGTCCCAACGTACCTTATTAGGAACTAAACCTTTGGGTCAACAGTGCGGACAAAGGTGTAATAGATTGTTGTGCGAAATGCGGAATGAACTTATTGGTAATAGTTTATTAGGCCTAAAAGCTTCTAACTTGTTTCTTAGTAGTAGAAGGGGGTAGAAATGTCAAGAAATTCTTTTGACTGTATTGTCGTCAGGATACAGTTTGGTGTTACCTATTCGGTGACCAAGAAAAGAAATTTCCTGACAACCTATTTGGACCTTTGAAGGTCGCACAGTCAAACCATGCATACGTAACGTATGTAGAAGGGAAGTTAAACCATCAATATGGTCTTCCCACGAGTCATGAAATAGGCAGATGTCATCGATGTACGTCATGACATCTTTACGATCGCCAAGAAGGCGGCGCATCATGCGCACAAACGTCGCCTGGCGCATTCACTAGCCCAAAACACGTAGAAGGCCAGTGGCAGAGCCCAAATGGAGGTGTGAAAGCTGTGTAAGGTTGGCATTTGCGGGGAGAGGATTTTGCCAGTGGCCTTTAGAGAGATCTAGTTTGCTAAAGAAAGTAGCATTAGATAATGCAGACAAAAGATCATCTAAAAGTGGCATAGGCTCACCGTCTGTGGTTGTAATTTTTGTTCAAATCGCCTAAAATCAATACAAATGCCTGTAAAGAATCATCCTTCTTTTTAACAATCACCATTGGAATGCTGCATATGGTGATTCCGAAGGAGATATCACACCTAAACGTATCATCTCCTATTAACTCTTTTCTCATCTACCCCTAACTCTTTGTGGTGTTAAAATATAGGATAACTAAAGGTCTAAAGTTTTGATTAGGTTTATAATCAGTAAGAGTAATATCATGGATAAATAAGCGATGTCTGACCTGGCAAGGTCGGTGAGAACATCATTGAAAGAAATGAGGAATATCCCGAACTTGATCTTGTTGAGAAAGAAGACAGTGAAGAAGAAATAGTCACGTCATTCCAAGATTCCCGATGATTGCAAAGAAGGTAGTTGGAATTGTAAAGGGATAGACGAAGTAGAATATCCTTTCATGAACAACTGCAAAAAAGCAGTATGATGCGAAGAAAAAAAAAAAAAAAAAAAAAAAAAAAAAAAATCATCAAATCGAGTTAATGACAGGAATTAATTCCTGTGGTCTTTCAACTGCTAATTTTAGCATGTTGAACATGGGAAGGTTTTATGATTTTTTCCTCTAACGTTTTACCGAGTAGTCAACATCTGTGACTTTGTTTGATAACATCAAATGGACCTTGCTTTGCCATGATATCATTAATTTGTTAGCGGTATGAGGTAGCAACAACCAAAACTCTTTCCCTGGTTCTGTTTGAATGATCTTCTAATATTCTTTTTTTGATTATTGTAATAATCGTGATCGTTGAGTGGCTGATTTAATACTCGCCAGGGATGCATAAGTGTGCAACGCATCGATGATTCCGTTGTCGGAGATCAAATCACTAACTTCGTAGCCTGTTCGAGTGGCTGTATCAATTGATGCTCCAATCAAACAAATCTTTTGAGTATTCATCATTGGTCCGCGCGGATTCGAACCATAAACCAATTCGAACGGAGACCACCCGTGCTCTCGTGGGGGCACTCTCGAGGCACTTCACGAAAAGCGAAGAGGGCCGCCGGCAGAAGCCGATCCCATTCACGAGGGCATTCTTCAGTTATCTTAGATAACATCTGTTTAGAGTTGCTATTGTAGCGCTCGCACACACCGTTTGATTGAGGCCCTATACGCCCTACAAAACCTGAGTGGTGAACAGATAGCATGGATGCTACTATCCCTCATAATGTTGGAATGTAAATTTTTGAGCCTTGTATCTGACAAAATCTCTTCCGGAAAAACCCCGATTCGACAAAATATCGAAAATAATGCATCAGATACACAGAGCTGCAGTTGTGATGGTTTTCAACGGTATGGCCTCTGCCAACGCGTGCAAAGATCTACGCAAGTTAAAATCGTAACGTAAATCCATTATCCATTATTTGTTTTTTGTTGAAACAATTGATAACGGACCCCACTATATCTACTGCTATCTTTTTTGAAAAAAGGAGTCTCACTCAGGAACGTCCGTAATCTTGTAAGGGTGCCGTATGGAACCTGCCCTTACGTGCTATATACCTTGGCATGTTGTACATGATTTGCAGTATAAAATTATTGTATCCTTATTAACCCCAGGCCAATAAAAATTGATGACGTAACACGAAACAATGTTTTTATTGAGTCCCCATATGGCCCTGACCATAGGGGAGTCATGACCTGTTATTGTAGGACCAATGGTCCTGTATCTCTATAGTGTACTATCACGTATGATCACTTGATTTTTGTATACATTGGGTGGATTGCCATCATCATCATAATACTAGTGAGCTATTATGATTTCTTTTATCTTGAACCATTGTTTAGACCCCATCTTGGTAATATAAATAGTTTTTTTGTTCTGCGTTCGGAGGCATAAACAATCCCCTGTAAAAGTTGGCGCAGGTCCACTCCAGCTTACTTGTTTGCCCATTCATCTGCAAAAAACAACAGTGAAACAGTGCACCAAACTTGAGACATAAAATTTATGTATCTCTAATTATAGGAAAAGGGTGGCGCGTGTATCAGCCATATCCGTAGCTACCTAACTGGTTGTGCTTCTCGTTACAAACAAACAGCATTTTTCCAGCCTGAGTGGTGAGATTCAACCCAACATTGCAATCAAAATTCCATCAGACAGTGCAATCTTTTAACTCCTAGTATGTTTTTCCTATAATAACACTTTCAGTTATTTTCTATAGGCGTGCTCTCAAAACGCGCAGGCACCATAGACACGTGGCCTGTGTCAACAAAGGATAAAGTATCATAATGTATACCTCGTGGCCACAGGGAAATGTTTCTATAATACTCCCACCAAATGGGGACTATACTATATACACTTAACTGATTTGCCCTGTAAAAAGCCAGAGGGCTTTCGATAAGCGAGTGCTAAATGCCTATCGTTTAAGAACCCTGTGTCCCACCGTAAAACTCTCACACACTACTAATTACCTCGTAGCATCCAACTATTCCTGGATGAAAAAAGTTAAGGATAATTACCGACCATTTACACAACATGTCCGACTCAATTTTTGGCATACAATGACCGACAATCATGTGAAGATTCGTTAGATTTTAAATCTGTTTTTTTTTTTTTTGTCGACTGACCACTCAATAACCATGTATCATTCATATGTACCATACATCTCGATCGCATTGATCATTATCATCATTAACCATTTTTCCCTATTTTATTAAACACTGCAACTATTTGCATGTCTTCTGTTTAATTTATTGTCTCAAGACAAAGACGAGAGATCTGGCATTCACTACCTATTTGTTAGTAATTGACATGATCTTTTTTTAGATATCTTGCTAATAAATAAAAAATCAGTAGAGTCATCCTTCCTGAATCCCTTCTCTAGCCTGGCATCTCTACCATAAGATGAACTCCTCTCGCTTATAGTATCCTTTTTGGCATGTGAACCATCATAAACCCTTGCCTCTGGTGATACCCCACGATCATGAGGTGAATAGCCTCTATAACCTCGTCCGATATGAATACGAAGGAGAGCTGAAGACGGACGGACAAGTTATAATAAAAAAAAACCTCTGTCGGATTGCGAAGAATAATCTGAACGACAACGTCCATCAAAAGCTCTTCGATCGATCGAGTCTGTGAATCATGGTTGTAACAAATCCGGCGCATGACAGGCATATGGAGATCTCGAATAGTCCGATGCTAATGAAGATCTTTTATACTGATGTGCAGTTTTGATACTGTCTTTTTCCGAGTTGTTTCATACTCTATCAATAGATTGAATTAGGATGGTCTTTTCCTGTAAAGAATGCTTCTAATTCCTTCACGTTTCTGCAATGCGGATAAAACTTTATCTCGGCAGCGATGAGAATCTATACACAAAACGGAGCATTACGCTACAATATGTATTTATTTATGTGACCCATGACATGAATCAAAATCCATCTGCTAAGGAAGGAAATGTTTAATTAGATGTCAATGAATTCACCAAAGATTCTGCGATCCTTACTGCTTGGTTATACGTCAGCAATGAAAAAAAGCGATCTCAGAATTCCAGACTCAGGATTGAACTGGAAACGTCTTAGAGTAATTACCTATTTCTTTATAAAAAACGTAAACGACATCGAAATCGCTTCTCTCTGCTCATGCTCATGTCAAGACTCATGAAACATTTTTAAGTGAGTCCCCAGTCCAAAAAATCAAGGTAAATAAGACTGAGCTCCATCATTCCTTGAGGAATATGTCTTCATAGGAAAAGCTGTGACCTTGATTGATGAATCTCTAGATATGAAAGCGAGTCAACACAGCGCCACACATCACACACCCCCCCCCCCCCCGAGTGCTGGTCAAAATGTGTGGCATTTTTAAAACTTAGTGATAAAAAATATGATTGTAGTCAGCCGCATTCCCCCCCCCCACCCCCCCCCCTTAGTCTGTTCAGACTGCGCACTTTAGCTATAGTACTAAAAGCTTTTTTCCCTTTTTTCTGCATGAAGTTTTTAAAATGTGTTTCAAAATCCTTTCTCTTCCAACATGGCATTTTATTAATGTGCGTAGAATCCAGTTTGCATAAGTACCATTCACCTTAATTCCGATTTTTTCTCCTTCGCTAGTTGTCCTGTCTTTCTCTTGTTGAGCGTGATTGCTA
>JAMPIV010021035.1:227500-332169 GCA_024509875.1 Oreohelix idahoensis | reverse complement strand
TCAAATAACTTTAGTTATTTACCGATCTGCCTTCACTGACGCGTTTAGTCAGATAGGGGAATGCGGCCATAATATATCATGACATTGAACTTTTGATGTACTGCCCATTATTTCTGAATGTGTCATGACTTCAGATCTGCTATGTATACCTACAAATTGATATGTCAACATACCATGATGTACTCGTATGTCCCAGTGTGTACGTCTGAATAAATTGAGTAAACAAAGATTCCAGCAGTCTGCATTGGTGCCTTGTAGACACAAGTGTATGAGTGGTTATTTTGGTCAGCACACGAACAGTACACCATTCGCGGTAATCACACTCTACACTTCTACTTCATACATACACCATCCTGCGTCGGTTGGAGTGACCAAGTTTAGGGCCTGCTTCCCCTGGAGCCTTTGCCTTCCCTAACTCAGGACTAGGGTGAGTTACCCATTTACAGCTGGGTAGACTGGAGCATGCCTGATCTCAACAACACACCACTCTTCCTTACAGAGCATACAGACTGACACTTTACAGAGTGGAAAGAAAAGAAGAAACTTTACAGGCAGTATCTCACACTCAAATTTTTAAATAAAATATTAATAATTTCGTTCTTACCACAAATTCAATGAAATACACACAGGTACGATGATTTGGCACAAATTTAGCTGTGCCGCTGTTAGACTATGACTGCTTTTCTTTAGTTATGTCTTCATTATATGGTGAAGCAAGTCAAACTTCTGGTCTTTCAATCGACCTGTTTAAGGGAACGTTTTTCTTCAAATGGCGTCCAGCCTTCCAATTTTTTTCTCAAAATCCCCTACGCTGGCCAATAGAAATCGGCATCTATCAAATTTTGAATTCAAAGTTAAAAAAAACCCACTGCAAAAATACTGTGTGTTTTTTGGTACGTTGGTTAGTCTGCCTTAGGCTTTACTTTGCAAAACTATATTTAGTTTCGGGCCAACCAATAACCTCTCTCCCTCTTTCTAACTACACCCAATCAAATTACATGTACCCTCTTCTTCCTCATTTCAAAAATGTTTTCAAAAAATGTTATGGCTAAAATAAGCAGGCATGAGTGTGTTCATCAGTCTGGCCTAGAATATATAGTATTATTGCAATATCTTGGTTATTAAGTGGACGATTTTGTAAATTAAAATATATTATTGATCAGGAGACCCTATTCCCCAAAACTATCTAGGTTTTATGGCCCTAAGTATTATAGTTCGTATTTCCATATTTTTTCCATGTTAGTCGTCAATATTATTCAAATCTAGAAATCCACCATCTTTTCCCCCTCTCTCTAACGCTTTTTTTTCAAACTAAAACGACAATGTCTGTGTTTCGTCAGAAAATACGCTACAATACAGGAAATGAGAGCGGTGTGTGTGTTTATACATTTCCACTGCGTGAATATAAGGCGATGCAAGTATTGGCCTTGCGTCGCATTTTCAAATCTGCCAAAAGCAATATCGCGCGTTCGTTACAATTTTTGATTCCAAACAACGCGTGCTGATGGTAGCATTCTGTCACTCCTTTCCCCTCCTTCGTGTCTCTCACTCCGTCTAGAAAAAAAAAATTACGCCTCGATTTGTTTCAAACATGTTATATATTGAAAGCGATATGTTTGCAGGCGGGGCGAAGAAGCTAATCGCAACCCAATATTTTATTTCTACCTTATTTTGACTTTATACTCTATAATGTTTTATCTAATTTATCGATTGTATTTAGGATATCACTACAATCAAAAGTGTTATTTATACCATATAATTAAAGAAACATGTTTTGTACGAGCGCGGGCCACACCCAAATTTTACGCGGGCCACATTTGGCCTGTGGGACTGCAGTTGGACTACGCAGATTTAATCCCACTTGGGTTCGTGGTTCGAAGCTACATGACGGTTCTTAGTACCAGACCAGTCTGAAGTAAGAGTTTTCGCCACAATCTTATGATTCAAGAAGCTTGGTTCGACACCAACAACCTGCAGTAGACACGCTGTGAAGACTCCCACCTTGACATTAGGAGTGAAGTTCATCTAGACGCCTCTAGAGAAGAGTCCTCATCACAAAAGACCTGACAACGACCCAGTGCAGTACTCAGCCAGTTAAGTTGTTTGTGACAGGCGCACGCAACGGACAATAATAACCATCAGTCCCCTATTAAGTCTCAGTGAAGACACATTTTTAAAACCCTCTACTGTTACTGTCACCCATATTTATTTAAATTTGTTAAAGACTAATTGATTGTCGTAGATTTTAGATAGGAGAATTAAGACTTAGGTTGGTCCCTTCTGAATAGGTTGGAATGAGTGAGAGTCCCAGTGTGAGTTAGTAAAAGAAATAGATTCCACGAGTGAGATGATAGAATCGTGATAGAGGCTGTCTCTGAGATGCGAGAAAATCTTCTCTCTCTCTCTCACCTATCTTCTACGACCGTTTTTAAGCAGTCGGACAGTCTACCACACATACATTAAATATATGTATACCAACAGATCTCTACCCACTCACGTGCGCGCACATACAGTGACGACAGGTAAACACACAGACTTGGAAAATCTATAACAATGATTATACGAAAGTCACTATTTTTGGTGACACTTTCGATCTACACAATTACTAGTTCACCAATCTCTTGCGGAATGTTACTGTTATTCTTGTAAATAAACTTCACGGTCCGCCAGGCAGCATGTACATTTAAATTTGTGGGAGCAATATTGGAAACTGGCTCAAAAGCCCAATATACCTTTCTAGTCCTTTGAAACCGTTAGTGCGATTGCTATTACTGTCTCTCTCTCATGGCACGATCACTGTCATATCATTATTACTTGAAATAACACAAAACTCCCTCGTGGTTAAAGATAGGAACTGTCTATGCTTCACACAAACATATGTCTCTCAGGCTACTAAACGCTGGGCAAGTTGGGTACCACCGTTTTCACTATATAAAAAGAAAGAAACACATATCAAATAATTTACATATATGTACTCAGTAATAACTTACATATTTAAACCGCAAGCGTACCGCTTTCAGACTTTATCATTTATACTTCGGTGAAATAAGTTATATAAAATCGATCATCAGGAATTAGGAATGTGGGGCGTATTCCGTCAATTTTCACTGATGTCGGGGTGAGCGTCTAGCATTTATAAAGTTTGTTATTAAACAGTTTCGACTGAGGAAATTAGCTGTTAAATTAATTCTCCTTATAGCTACTAGTTTTAGTAAGCTTATCAAGATATTAATTTTATTATGTATTTCCACTGTAATCGTCGACTTAGAGAATATAACAATACTATAAATTAAGCACTCTGTTCAAAAGAAACTAGTTAAAATGAAATGAGCGATTTATAACGCTTTAAACTTGAGTTTCCAAAATATAGATATATCTATTTTTACCGTCATAACACAGCACTACAAGGATATCGCACAATTAAGAATTATACGCTTATAATTTGAAGGTGGAATGTCTAGAAGTTCGACAAAAATTGTCGCAACAAAACTAAGAACTTCGCTTTTAACAGCTTCTACTCTTCGCGAACCACCTGTCTACTGCGAATATTGGAGAAAGAATGAAATAATAGTTTCAAACTAGGTTTAATTATCTGAAAACAGACAATCAGGATGATCCTATCTCCCTCCGCCCCGATCTGTCCCCCTTCTCTTAACAGCTACGTTAACTTAGAGAGGCGTGTCGCTAAAAGACTGCCACCAGGGCGATTACGCACCTGAGTTGACAAAACTGACGGGAAAAGCGATGTTATCAGTGTAGACAACTCAGTTGCAAATCTCAGACAACCGTCTACAACTGCGTCGTACAGATGCCGGGTTTGACACCTTAAGCTAGTGACAGGTGAAAAATGGTAGACCAAAAGTCTGCTCTGTGTCCAGCGAAACGAATTTCTCACACCCCAGGCCCAGGAATCTGGTCGGGCCGGGCTCTGACCGGGGAAACTGCAGACGTATGTCTGGCGAGAACCGTATATTCACAGCTATCTGCGCGACTGACATCTGATGCAATAAGGTTACTAGTCAGTATGAGAAAGAAAAACGATGATGGGAAAGAAATATATTTTTCGCAACGAGTGATGCGAAAAAAATACAGGAAAAACAAGTACGGAAAGATAATAAAATAAAAGGATGCGGGTGAGAGATTAGGAAGAAGATGTAGGCAATTTAATGATCAAAACCCACGTGACATTGATTATTAAATTTTTTATATGTTATTTTACAAATTCAAAGTTGATTCAGTTCTTATAGATAAGAGAGCGCATGTATGATCGAAAATCTTTAATACATATACATATATGTACAGCCATAGAGCCTTAAATACTTATAAAAGTAATTTCGCTGGATTAAACCAGCTGGGGACTCGAACAAGCCAAACCATTGTTTAAAACCTCACAAAAGGTGCCGGATCAGATATGTGTTAATAGTGCGTTGCCCTATGCAGCATTTTACTTGACTTCTGAATTATCTTGTGAAAACTACCTTGAGATAAAAGCGTCATTAACCTTCTATCTACAATTCTACTAGGAGTAATCTTGTGCGAAGGTAGACACCTTTGAAGACTCATTTTAAATACTCTTGAGTTTTGGCCACTGGTGGACCACTACTCCAGAGCAAAGGAAGAGGGGGGGGGGGGGGGGGGGAAATCCCGTGACACCCTCTTAGATCATGTTTTCCCGATAAGCTGCCGGAATTTTTTCATTGTTGATTACTGATGTTTCGGTAAAACATTTAGTAGATTGGGGATGACCGTATATTAAAGTTAATTTTCAAACATTTTCGATACATTTCAACACTAAGTGTGGTGAATGTGGAAAATCGATGAGTGCAGGGTTCGGCAACACTTGAGCCTTTGGATCCAACGGTAGTAACACTGGTCCTTTAAAGATCTACCATATATATATTATATTTTTATATTTTATATTATAGATATTTATATATTATATATATATATATTATATATATTATTATATATTATATTCTTATAAATATTATATATTTATTATATATTGTGTGTGTGTGTGTGTGTGTGTGTGTGTGTGTGTGTGTGTGTGTGTGTGTGTGTGTGATTTTAAGTGGGGGGAGACGATGAACCTTACAAAGAAGGTAAGATCGCGTTCCTACTTCATGAACTTCATGAATATATTTTAGTTGCCAGCTCGAGAGTTATCATTGGGAATCTCGAAATAAGTACATCTGATCCCGGGGACACCGCGACTTTAAATGCCAGCGGGAGAGGAATGGTCCTAAATATCGCTAGTTTAAATAATCTCTCCGCCCCTCCCCCGTCCGCAGATCTACCAAATCATCCACTGGGATCCACCGGTAGATCGGAACGACTGTTTGCTGACCCCTGGATTAGTGGCATAAGTCAAACTTTTAATTAAGCATTTCAAAATATATAGATGGTATAGTAATTACTGAATCTCTAATACGTATTAATTCTTAGTAAAATTAGAATAGAATTATGATTTTAACATCTAATTTTTTTTTTTTTATATTTCAAGGAGAAAGACAAATTTAACCTAAAAAATACAATACTAATGTTTTATTTTAGAAATTAAAAAAAAATGTATATTTCAAAGGAAAAACAAACTAAATTAAATATCAACAAAATGCAACACAGAATATAGAGAATGCGTTCATTGTGATTAGACTTACGTTGAGTATTATAAATTGTTTAAAGTTTTAGTGTTATTAAACGAACTGCACATTAAAACAAATAAACAAACAAATAAACAGACAAAAAACTAACAGCAAGTACAAACTAACTATTATCGACATGTCGAGAACAAATGCAGATTCTGTTCCAAATATTCTCTTACTAATCATATTCTTACAATTTATAGCAACCTTCAATAGACATGTTCTCTCTTCATCTAAAACGTTCGATCCGATAGCAGAGACTGAACAAAATGTAATATACTTTGCGAATTTCACTAGTTTCACACTACTTTGTTCTGAAAACCTAATGAAAGGATATTTATTTCAAGTGCATACTACAAACATAAACCTAGCTGTCGTTACCGCTCAAAATGGCTGTCTACGAAAAAAAAACAAACGCAAATATGTTGTGTCATTTGAAATAAAAATGTCCTTTGAAAGAGAACACGAAGGACTGAGATCTGTAGAGAGTCGTGACTGCCTAGCTCTTATGGCACGGTGCTTGATGATAGTGAGATAATTTATGCATCTTTCGCAGGGCCGTACAAATGACTTTATTAAGGGGGGGGGGGGGTGTAATACCAATTTTTTTTTGTAATGCTCTATTTTGGTACCGGTACAGTACAATTTCCTCCCAAAGGAGGAGGGGGGGGGGGGGGGGGGGGGGGGGGGGGGGGGGTTGAAAAAAAACCCACCCCCCGTATCTACGGCCCTGCATGATCTTTGTGTTTGTAATAATGAATGATATACTTAATATTTGTTAAGAACAAAGAGGGTAAAAATAAGAACCAAATAGAAAAATAATTAACCTTTCTTCTTTATCTGCAGCTTTTATCGAGATGCACAAGAGGTGGGGGTTGATTACTAGTTTCCGATCCAAAGCATGTGCTGTGGCCTGATATGCTGTAGTGTTTGTTTGTCTTTGAGATGCCCACGTTTCATCCTCTCCTGGGTCGTTCCTTTCCCACATTCTTCCATTTGGCGGTGGATGCAGGTGCAGCTGATCTGGATTCATCCTCAAGATATTCCTAAACCAAAATTATTCTTTTTTTTTAAAATTAATTCCTTCATTATTTGTGCTGTTGCGGTGATGACCCTGATACTTTCATTTCTCATCAGATAATTTTACCTTTTACTGAAGGTTTTTCTTTTTCCCGGATGAAAATTACACAGTTAGCTTTTATGGTCAACGCATGAATTGGTTTTGTGAAAACAAAATAACATTTATATTCGAACAAAGTATCGGTTCTCTTGTGATGGTACAAAGAAACTATAGGACTGTTACGCACAGATTCTTTTGTAGGCAATGAATATAGAGATATATATAGAAAGATATTTATTCATCCGTTAACACTTTTTGTTGAGAAATACTTAGATTTACGTCGGCCCATCTTGAGTTGAACTCTGGGGGTCACGCGTTTCTGCGCATGTGTCGAATTGTGGTTGCGAGAGAGACTTACGTGATGATGGGCGGATCCTGATCACTGTACGGTCAGAAGTCCGAAGATTTGTTCTTTGCTGTGAAATTCTGGGGGAAGGTAACATCGTCTGTGTGACTATTATGTCTATGTTCCTCCCCAGAATATATTCTTAGCGCCAAAGGAAGGCGGGTGCTATTTTTCTAGTGTTTTTCTAGGATGATAAGGTAAGGTAAGAGAGACAGTTATGTACCTTTTTTAAATGCCTAGATCTGCAGCCAATGTTATGGTCTGCACATGTATATGATTGACTATTTTCGAGACGACATTTTTGCCGTAGCAGCACCATTATTCGTAATGATATACATTGCATTATTATGCATATAATCTACACAGCATTATTGATATGATGGACAGCGCCCTTTACTTATGCTTTATTACGCAGCTTCCGGAGTGAGCGAAGGCTCATCGAACAGTTAGGAGCCATTTTTAGGATCTCGCCTTTGGCCTTAGCGAAGAATCGTCCGGAGAACAGGGGATACCTTACTATCTGATGATGATACAGAGATGTCTACTATTGTAAGCCACTACTGGTGGTTTTGAGATTGTATGTCATAAAAGCCTACTAATTTACGGCTTGTTAATTCTTCGTCAGAAAGAGGTTCTGTCAGGGAGCCATTGATGATAAATATTTGAGAACATTAACTGACGTGATCAGTCAGTTAGGCTTGAAAGTAAATACAAACTAGAACCCATGTGGGACTAGCTACTAACGTTCTGTTATATTATTCACATTCTTTACGATATGTATCTTGATGTCGTAAACCATTTTCAAGCATGTGATGTTGTTGCCAACCTGTTCCAGTGGCTGTAGCTGTGTTGTCAGAGTGTGCGTCCCATTAAACTGTATGAAACTGTTAACAGTAGTTCCAGCCGTCATTGACTTCTAGATACGAGTGTATGAGTGCATTGTTACCTATCAACTCTGCAGAACAGTACACCCATTTGCGTAACTCACACATGTACTCTCTCTCAATATAAACACTGTCACTTGCCAGGGCCCCTCAATGCTTTATGGACAAGGTGACCGGTATATCCAAAACACTGTTGTCGGTTCGAGTTGGGACCTCAACCTTCATCAAGATGACTAGTACACACAAACTACATGCACCACAGTCACCCTTGTGAATGTAATGTGCCAGTGTGACGCCTTTGCATTTACAGTTTACATTCTACATTTATCAGTGTGGTGTCTTCATGTATACAGCATTCTTCAATGATAAGAAAATATATATATACACACTTATCAATGTGGTGGCCAGTGTGGGGATCTAACCTTCGCAGTGTAACCAGTTAGAAGTCAACTACTGATTGTTTCCTGATGCCTGATACGACACACGAACATAAGCAGTACAAGTCTTCAGTCGATGTCAGAATTTTTTGTCACGTGACCTGTCCTGTCAAGCGAATGCTATAATTAGGTCAGACGTTGTTTACATCGAACAGACAGTCTACACATCAGTATTTAATCACATATTTAACTGTGTTAGCAAGAAGTACAGTGCAACTGAAGTGAGAATTCCTACTTGTTATAGTTATAGAAACTGTCAGCGGTGGATTTTACTGCACTGCTCTAGGTTGTGTTGAACTTTACAATATTAAGAATTAATTATTTATTAAGTGGCAGTTCATGATATTGAAAACTGTACAATTATATTGTACCAACTGAGCCTTCTTTGCAACACATTCTATTGTATGCTATATGTATTTATGTTTATATGTTTACACGTGATATTGTTGTGTATATTTACTGCGGGTAGGTTGGGCAGGTGACTAATATAGGGATACCACGTCATAGAGGTCCTATATTGAGTGTTCTGTAGGTGCAATTTTCTTGATTGAAAATTTGCTTGCAACATTTTGTTGCTATTTTTTGTTATGCTGTGACGAGCTTGTACTCATCGTTGTTTTTGTAATATTTTTTCTGTTTTTCAGTTTTGTTTTGATTTGTTTGTATTTGTAGGTCTAATCTTTCCTTTCATTTAGTTGTATACAACATTTATATTTATACACTGTGATGTCATTTGTTTTGTTTATTTCCTCGCAGTTGTCATCACAGGTTCTGTGATAATTTTCTTTAGTTTCCTATTTGATTTATTTGATTCCTGCGAATGTTTGCATATTGTCTTTTATGATTGCCCTTTTTATGTTGTTGGTTGACATATGCTATTATGGTTTTGGTTGACATATGCTATTTATGATGCACTATTAGCTGTGTAGTGCACTTGTGGTATAAAATCAACTGGTGGTGGATTATTATTATTATTATACAGTTGATTATACAAGACCTTAATAAAGGCTTGTTTCCCACAGAGATTGGGATAAAGTGAGATGATAAATCAAGTTTATTAAGAACTTGTTTCCATTTACTACGAAATAGATTGCATTATTATTTCAGGTAACTAGTCACATATTATTAAACGTTATGGCGACTTTAGACTACTTTATCAAGCAAGGGATAGCTTGGGTAAAAACTGAGGAGAGATTAGAAGAGTTTGCACTTGCTCAACAGATGCCAATAGCATTATGAAGGCTGAAGAGAAAAAGTTACAACAATGGAAAGGGAGGCTGATAAAGAAGAGATTAGACAGAGAAAGCTGAGGCTGAAGAAAAGAAGATTTATGACAGAGAATCAGAAGAAAAAAAAAGATTCAAATGCAACTTAGACAGAGAATCAGAAGAAAAAAAGATGCAAATGCAGCTAAACAGAGAAGCTAAGGCTGAACAAAATAGATTTGAACGTTCTTGTCGAACTCATAATGTGAATAAATCACAATATGCTAATCAGTTACCAGAGAATTTGAAAGGTGATTCTCTTACTAGTTTAAGCTTGGTAGAAGAGGCTGATAGGGATAATTATGATGTTATTAGAGCAGCCTTGATAAAAAAATATCATCTGACAGAGGAAGGTTACCGTCTTTTGTTTAAGACAATGGTACCTGAAACAGGGGTAGAATTCTCAGAATTCATTGCAAAAGCACGTCTTACATTTACACGATATATTGAGCTATCCAAAACAGAAAAAAACATATGAAGCACTTATGGACTTGTTGCTTAGAGACAAGATCATGTCTTGTGTAAATAAACCATTATTTGAATTCCTACATGAGCGTAAACCCAAAACACTAAAACAAATGGAAGAATATTGTTGCCAATATGTCGCTGCACATCCTGACGTAACTTTTGGCAACACTAAGATTAAGGAGAGTATGCCAGTTGCTTCGGCAACACCTTACAATCCTAATTACTCACACAAATTTCAAGGTGCTCAAAATAGGTTTGATAAAAAGGGTAACTGGAATAGTTATCAAAACCAAGGTAATCAATCATATCAGGGTTCTTCTTCGAAGGACTGGAGACGAGCTGACAGCCCCCGATACAGTGGTTGTCACAACTATAGACATTTCCGCAAGGGAAGTCATAATAGGAACTATCCAAGTCATCCAACAGGGAGACAGCAAAACCAAACTTACAGAGATTCTCATTATAATGAGCATGATAATTGTAACCATGAAAACTATGACTCAAACCCAAGTAGGGGTTACAATAGAGCAAACAATAATAATTGCAGAGGCAATAATAATCGAGGTAGATCACAATACTTACTTACTTAGTCGTTCCCCTTCTACCGTGAGGTGTAGAGGTTTGGAAGAGAGAGCGCCAGACCATTCTATCAGCTGTCTTCTTCCTGGCCTGGTTCCATTCTAGTCCTCGGTCCTTCAAAGATTGTCTAATGTTGTCCTCCCAGCGGACTCTGGGTCGTCCTGGAGGTCTGGATCCCTGGCTCTTTGTTTCCCATGCTTGTCATGGTAGCCGATTTTCTCCCATTCTGCAGACATGGCCAAACCATCTTAGTTGGGACTGTTCTATTTGGGTCTGCAGCGGATGGGATTTTAGGCCTTGACGGATCGTCTGGTTGCGGACCATGTCTCTTCTTGTTACTTCAACCACTTTCCTCAGATACCTCATTTCTGAGGTTTGGATCTGGCTTTTGTGGGTTGTAGTCATTGCCCACGACTCGCATCCATATGTCAAGACTGGGACATAGGTGGAGCGGTATACAGCCATCTTCGTTTTCTTAAGATCACAATACAAAAGACATAAATCACATTATAAGGCAAACTTTGCATAGCAAGAGTCCCATGAAGCCTGTAATCAGACTAATGATAATAAAAACTCTAATAATATGGCATGTTCTGCTTTTGATTTTGGGAGAGCATCTCAGTGCCCCCAATGCAAAACATTATTTGAACCAACTACGGTGTCTACTTTAAGTTGTGGTCACCCTCTTCCCGCTCTTCCTGCGTCAGTTGCGCATGATGGAAGAGGTTCTCTTGTCTTGCATAAAGGTCTAGTAAATGATACTCCAGTCTCAGTTCTTTTTGATTCTGGATGCATCACCATTGGTGTTAGGCAGTCACTCGTAGATCCTTCCCGTGCCACAGGCAAAGTAGACAAAAGTGTAACATTCGGCGGCACTTTGGAGAAGTACTCTACTGCTATCATTAAGATTGCTACTCCTTTCTTTACGGGAGATGTGGACGCATGTCTTCTGCCGAAACCGATCGCTGATCTTATCATCGGTCGTATTCACGGAGTCAAAGAATGCACTCCGCAACAAATTGCTGTTTGGGAAAATCAAAATATGCAAACTGCTAATGCAGTAGTCACAAGAGCTCAAACTCTTAATATGCCTCAAACTTCATCTATTGAAGATAATGGAGCGCATAACCAAGATAATTCCTTGGTAATTTCTCGTGACTCGTTTATAAAACAGCAAGAAGATGATCCCTTCTTAAAGAAATTCTTCACTCTTGCAACAAAAGGTGATCCAAATAAAGATACAAACCGTAAATCTTGGATTACAATGAAGAATGGCATACTTGTACGTATGGTTCAAGACTCCACTAAGTCCATGCATTCTCAGATTCTTGTCCGCAAGACTATGAGAATTAAAATTTTGCAGCACGCTCATGACTCTCAGTGTGCTGGACATATGGGTTTTTCCCGTACTAAGTCAAGAGTTCTTGCGGCTTTCTTTTGGCCTTTCGTAAACAAAGACATACGGATTTATTGTCGATCTTGCAAAGTATGTCAAGAAGTCAAATCTAAAGGTCCACGCCATGCTGCACCTATTCAGGCTGCAGATATTCCTATTCGGCCGTTTCAGAAAATGGCAATAGACATTATTGGTCCGTTTAAGATCAAGTCTGCCAGAGGACATCAGTTTATCTTAACGTGTGTTGACATGTGCACACGTTGGCCAGAGGCTATTCCTCTGAAGAGCATTTCTACTGCTGATATTGCAGACGCTCTTTGGCTCATATTTTCTCGTCTGGGATTCCCCGGAGAAATATTATCAGACCATGGCACCCAACTAGTATCGGATACCATGTCTCAAGTAATGTCTACTCTGCAGATAGAAAGATCTTTGAGTAGTATCTATCACCCAATGTCTAATGGGATAGTCGAACGCCTAAATAGAACACTCAAAAACTTACTTGGAAAGATAACTGAGGATCATCCTCAAGATTGGGACAGGGTTTTACCCGCGGCCCTCTTTGCTTACAGAGAGGTCCCCAATGGAACATACAGGATTTTCTCCCTTTGAACTTGTCTTTTGGCGCGCGACCGCGCGACCCTATGTCTTTGCTTCATGATCTTATAACCGCTGATAATATTAACGATGACACAAAATCTTCTTACGAATATGTCATCGCGCTTAGACACAAGATTATCGAAGCATGCAAATTAGCAACTTCTTC
Source organism: Oreohelix idahoensis (assembly GCA_024509875.1). Lineage (NCBI taxonomy): Eukaryota > Metazoa > Mollusca > Gastropoda > Stylommatophora > Oreohelicidae > Oreohelix > Oreohelix idahoensis. The sequence continues at coordinate 319,266 of JAMPIV010021035.1, read as the reverse complement.
TTCTGAATTTGCTAAACAGAAGGCAAGGCAATTTGCCAATAAGAAGAGATGCTTACGACACCTTTCTCCTTGTGACAAAGCATTTGTTTTGCTACCTTGTAGGGAAAACAGACTTCTTATCTCTTGGAAAGGTCCGTACGATATAATATCGAAAATTTCCGATGTTGACTATATTGTCGATATTGACGGGAAGCATAAAACCTTCCACATCAACATGCTTACGGAATTCCATGAACGTCCAGATTATTTGCAGCCTATTTTCCAGGCGACGGACGATTCTCAAGTCCCTCATGGTCATTACTCATCCCTGTCCGTAATACAGGATGAGGAAACAAGTTTCTCGGATGTGAATCTTCTTCTTCCGATGATTCCACTTCATTCTAGTGAATCACGGAAAAATGTCACTGTTTCTCCTAATTTATCTATGGCGGAACAGCGACAAGTCTCGTAAATGTTACAAACATTTCAGGATGTCCTTACTGACATTCCTGGACATACCCATGTCATTGAACATGACATTATTCTAACTGACCATAATCCTATTAGGGTCAGACCTTATCCTATTCCTATACATTTTCAAGCACAGGTCGAGAAAGAGTTGGATGAGATGATAGAATTAAAAATAGTCAAACCATCCAGTTCAGCATATTCTTCGCCGATGGTTATTGTTCGGAAAAAACACAATAACATACGTCTTTGCGTTGATTATCGCAAATTGAATCAAGTTACGAAGTTCGATGCTGAACCTATGCCTTTACTAGAAGAGCTACTTACTAGGCTTTCTAAATCTCATTTCTTCACTAAACGTGACTTGTCTAAGGGATATTGGCAAGTTCCTTTATCTGAACACGCCAAACCTCTTACTGCTTTTTCTACACCTAGGGGTTTGTTTCAATGGAATTTCATGCCTTTCGGCCTTATGAACGCCCCAGCTACATTCGTACGCATGATGCGTCGAATCCTATCTTATCGATCAGATGTCATTGCATACCTAGACGACATATGTCTTTTCAGTGATACTTGGGAAGATCACTATTTGGGGTTATATGAATTACTGTCTACTTTATGCAAGCATAAGTTGACAGCGAAACCCTCTAAAGCCTGTATTGGTTTTAGCGAAATTTCTTTCCTAGGTCACCGTGTCGTTCATGGTTTCCTAAAGACAGAGGACCATAATACCAGTAAAATACTTAACATCTCTATTCCTAAGACTAAAAAGCAAGTGAGAAGTCTCTTAGGTCTTATACAATTTTATGGACGATTCATTCAGAATCTATCCTCTATCATGGCACCTCTTTCTTCGTTACTAAAGAAAGGGTCTCCTAATATGGTCCACTGGTCTTAGGAATGCCAATCCTCTTTGGATAAGATTAAAACTTTGTTTTCAACTCCACCTATCTTAATGTTACCTACTACAGATAAGACATTTGTTCTTCGTAGTGACGCTTCATCCACTGGGATCAGAGCGGCACTAATGCAAGAGTACTCAGAAACTCTGCATCCTGTAATGTATATCTCTCGAAAACTTAATGCGGCAGAAAGGAATTTATATGATTGTATCACCACTTAGCGGTTCATTAATGTGTATTTACCGCTGGTCCTTTGATGATTTTTTCTTCCTTGTTAATCATGAACTCATAGTACTTAATATGGAATTATTGTATGAATTATTGTATGGATTTTGATATTGACAGTATTGTAGTATAAGTTGGTGACACCTCTCTGGAAATATTTATACTTAGAGAAATACTTTCTCTGAGATGTTGAGATATATTCTCACTTGTCGATCTATTCGTCGACTTAGCCTATTTGGCATTATATAAATTACTGATATTTCTCATCTGCGCATTATTCGTGCGTTGTGAGCCTATTTTATGTTGCTCTTAGATGAAAAAAAAATGATTTCATTTTTTTTCCCGGGGTAGTCTGTTACGCACAGATTCTTTTGTAGGCAATGAATATAGAGATATATATAGAAAGATATTTATTCATCTGTTAACACTTTTTGTTGAGAAATACTTAGATTTACGTCGGCCCATCTTGAGTTGAATTCTAGGGGTCACGCGTTTCTGCGCATGTGTCGAATTGTGGTTGTCGAGAGAGACTTTCGTTATGATGGGCGGATCCTGATCGCTGTACGGTCAGAAGTCCGAAGATTTGTTCTTTGCTGTGAAATTCTGGGGGAAGGTAACATCGTCTGTGTGACTATTATGTCTATGTTCCTCCCCAGAATATATTCTTAGCGCCAAAGGAAGGCGGGTGCTATTTTTCTAGTGTTTTTCTAGGATGATAAGGTAAAGAGAGACAGTTACTGTACCTTTTTAAATGCCTAGATCTGCAGCCATGTTATGGTCTGCACATGTATATGATTGACTATTTTCGAGACGACATTTTGCCAGCAGCACCATTATTCGTATGATATACATTGCATTATTATGCATATAATCTACACAGCATTATTGATATGATGGACAGCGCCCTTTACTTATGCTTTATTACGCAGCTTCGGAGTGAGCGAAGCTCATCGAAGTTAGGAGCCATTTTAGGATCTCGCCTTTGCCTAAGCGGAGCATCGTCCGGAGAACAGGGATACTGTTACCAATCTGATGCAGGTGTGTGTTCAACTGATGCAGTAAGGCTGACATATATATACTGCTATGGTGGTCGTGGCTGGTGATGTATCGTGCTGTAATATGACTAATCGCGAATGTTTGACATGGTAGTTCGTCGAGGTGGACGTCTATGTATCAGTGCAGACTGGTATCACCACACGTAACGTACAAGAGTGTGTGTGGCATTCATCACCTTGAAAGATGTAGATGTGAAATTGATGGAGTCAAAATATAGGTAAACAGCTGTGTACGTTTTGATCATTTATTATGGTCACAGCAACAAGACGAAGACAACTCCATGTAAGTATGACACAGGAACATGGCGGATATGAAAACAGTTCACAACAATGGCATGTACATAAGTTCCATAAAATTATATGATTAGCAAAGTGTTGCAGCCTCCAAGATATCTCTCAGTCTACAACTAGCGGAAAAACCCCGTATTACACAACGGGTAAATACTGTATAAACATCCAACAGTTTCTTTCTGACTCATCAAAGTCATTCTTCTTAAGTCGACCTCCCAAACATGGCGGGCGACGAAATTAGCATAGTCCATCCCTCTAATCGGACGTATCGAAGATAGGCTGTCCTTTCGAAGATAGGCTTATACAACTCCCTTGTACATCAGGCGAGTTTTCATTTTCAAAGTTATAATAACTAATAACCCATCTGTTCTTCCACTCCAGATAGTTATATATATTAGGCCTCTATCAAACAGTACACACTGTGGATTCCTCTTCTGTAGACATAAGTGTCTGAGTTCAAAATATACCGCCAATCATGCGGGTTGTAGAAGATTATCTATTCTCATGGGTCTCTGTGTGTAAATCTAGAAAAACAGTCTTAGATGGCTCCAACGAGCGTAACAAGAGGAATGCTCGGCCTTCCAACCATTTGTGAGCTCTTGTCACTGGTTGACTCAAAAATATGATCCTTACAAAGGAAGTGTGAAAGTTTCGTAATATTACCTTGATACTAATTCCTAACACCACTTAGAAGCAACTGTCGTCTTCCTGACAAACAGAAAATAACACAGGGGACTCTAAATACAGTGGAAGAGTTTCCATCCCCAAAAGGCAATGCAGAGAAATAATCAGACATTCCGTCTGACAGACCCAGAACAAAAACACGGCCTCCCGCCGGAAATCTTCATCAAAAAACTCCCTTAGTTTGGACATGCGCAGTTTGCATCCCATCTGACCTATCCAGTCAGCTGTTGTCACCTTTTAAAGAGGAGTAACTACATATATACTTTCCCTCAAAGCAAAAGATGAGTATTCGCTCTTAGATTATGGTTCCAATGAAGAATACATTAGACCCAAAAATCTTATTCAAAATATAACAAGCATACAGACAGACTACATTATCAGTTATGAAAACCTGCACGTAACAGATACCTTACTATCTGATGATGATACAGAGATGTCTACTATTGTAAGCCACTACTGGTGGTTTTGAGATTGTCGTCATAAAAGCCTACTAATTTACGGCTTGTAATTCTTCGTCAGAAGAGGTTCTGTCAGGGAGCCATTGATGATAAATATTTGAGAACATTAACTGACGTGATCAGTCAGTTAGGCTTGAAAGTAAATACAACTAGAACCCAGAGGGACTAGCTACTAACGTTCTGTTATATTCACATTCTTTACGAATGTATCTTTGATGTCGTAAACCATTTTCAAGCATGTGATGTTGTTGCCAACCTGTTCCAGTGGCTGTAGCTGTGTTGTCAGAGTGTGCGTCCCATTAAACTGTATGAAACTGTTAACAGTAGTTCCAGCCGTCATTGACTTCTAGATACGAGTATATGAGTGGATTGTTACCTATCAACTCTACAGAACAGTACACTCATTCGCGTAACTCACACATGTACTCTCACTCAATACCTTGTCAATGTAATGTGCCAGTGTGACGCCTTTGCATTTACAGTTTACATTCTACATTTATCAGTGTGGTGTCTTCATGTATACAGCATTCTTCAATGATAAGAAAATATATATATACACACTTATCAAGGACTAATGCTACCTAAGGAATGCCAGAAGAGAAGACTCATACGCGGTTATGAATGGGGCTTGCAACCTGAGCATATGAAATTCGTTGTTATAGAAACTACCACAGCATGAGCACATGAAGGCTTTCTCGGGGGCTTCCTGGGGGCTTCCTGCAGTAGAGAGTCCTCGCTTCATGGGGAATGAAACGAGGACTGATGTATTCTGTTTTAGATCTGTATAGATTAATGTTGGTCTGTATAGATTAATGTTGGTCTGTAAACAGAGCCGGATTAACGTAGTAGCCAAAGTAGCATATGCTACGGGCCCCGCGCTTTTAGGGGCCCCGCGCCAATAAATATGTACGTACTTAATTTTTTGGTCATCTTCTAATACGAGCGTTAAACCAATGATCTTGTGATTTATGCCATCTTTAGCGCCTTTTCATTTGGTGTCACGAAATTGTGAGAGAAAGAGCATAAGACGGTGACTTAGTGGGACTCTTCATTATTTTTATCTTAACTGTTTGCGGACGGAAGCCATTTAAGTGGCGTTGAAAATTTGGTCACGTTTGGACGGAAGCCACTTTTTTGGCTTTAGGTGACTGCCCCTCTAACTTTGTTTCGTTCTTTGTGAAATGAATTTGCATTAACAATAAAAACTAGAATTTAGGAAACGGAAACTTCCTGTTTTAATTGAGGCATACGGCGTGCTCGCACTCTCTTTCGATCTTGATTAAAATTTCTTGATTTGTAAGGTTAGAAAACTCAAAAAATGAGCAGTAGACACAGAGATATTGGACGTAATTATGCTTCTGGAAGTGAAAAACGTAAAGCGAAGGAAAAAAAAAGAAAGAAGAGATCAACTTGTGATATCAAAAACACGTAAGCTGACAGAATATTTTGATGTTCATGATGGTGGTACTCTTACTGCTGAAACTGGAAGTACAGGAACAACTATTGCAGGCTGTGCAGCAGAAAACATACAGCAAAACCCAGTATATACTGAGTCTGAATGTGGAAGAATAAGTGAAACGAAGAAGTACTCTAGTGATATTGGTGACTGGCCGAACAATGTAGACTGTGAGCGTGAATATTGGATATCCAAGGGAAGTGAAAAATGTCAACATGTTGATAGTGCCTTCTCTTCATCCGTGCGATTGTGTGACACTGAAAAGAAAACTTGATGCTGTCAGAAATCTTATTTTACACATATTCATAAACTTACAAACAAGCAACATGCAAGAAAATGGTTATGCTATTCAGAAAGTAAAGGGCACCTATTCTGTTTCCCATGCAAGCTTATGAGTTCAGAATGTTCATTAAAGTTTACTGTGGAAAGGTTTAATGACTGGAAAAATGCAAGCAATCTATTGCGTGGACATGAAGAAAGCTCCTCACATAGACAAGCTTTAATTTCACTGTTGATGCGTAAAAACAAAGGTGAACGTGTTGATTCCCAACTTGTGAAACAAATGGACATTCAAGAAAAGTATTGGCACAAACTTCTAGAGCGAATAATTGAAGTCGTGACGTTTTTAGCAGAACGAGGCCTTTCATTTCGTGGCAGTGATGAAATTGTTGGGTCCACTTATAACGGGAATTACTTAGGGTTGTTAGAATTACTGACCAAGTTTGACCCTTTTCTGGCAGAGCATATAAGTACTCATGCAAACGAAGGATTTGGACAAACATCATATCTATCTAAAACAACGTGTGAGGAATTCATCAATCTGATTGGATCCAGCATACTGGATCACATTCTCTGTGAAGTGAAGAAATACAAGTATTATTCCGTTTCATTGGATTCTACTCTAGATATATCTAATATGGACCAGCTGACTTTGACTCTGCGCTATGTTTTACCATCTGGACCAGTTGAAAGATTTGTGATATTTTTGGAAATGGAAGGTCATAGTGCTGAACAGCTTACTAAAAGTCTACTTAATTTTTTAAAGGCAAATGACATGGATATTAAAGACTGCCGTGGTAAAAGTTATGACAACGCCAGCAACATGAGTGGCAAGTTTATAGGATTACAAGCACGAATTAAAGAGATGAATAAGTTTGCGCATTACATTCCGTGTTTTGCACATTCACTAAATTTGGTTGGAAAATGCGCTGCTGAAGGTTGTCAAGAAGCAGTCATTTTCTTTGGATTTGTTGAAAGCCTGTACCCCTTCTTTTCTGCTTCTTCCTACCGGTGGGGGTCTCCTTTCTACTGCATTATGTGCTGGCGGTACTCATAATAAGTCCCATTTGCCCTTTGTGAAAAGACTCAGATACCAGGTGGTCCGCTCGGGCAGATGCAACAAAAGCACTTTTACACAGCTTTTCTGCAATAAAACAAGTCTTGGATGATATTTCAGATAACAATGATCAGACGGCAGAGTGTCGTCAACAGGCTCGTGGTCTACTTTCAACCATGATGAAGTTAGAAACAGGAATAATGATCATGCTGTGGGATCAAGTATTACAGCGTGTTCAAATGACCAGTGCTTCTTTGCAATCTTCTGACCAAGATTTGAATACAGCTTGTGCACTCTATGAATTCCTGCGCGGGTATATTCAAGCTATGCGGTCTACTTTTGCAGACATAGAGCAAAAGGCCAAGGATCTGACTGAGTGTGAACATTATCAAGAACAAACTCGAAGAAAACACAAACGAAATCGAGAGTATGATGATTTCAGTGGTTCCAGCACACTTGATCCACTTGTTGAATCTCAAACGCCTTCTCAGCAGTTTAAAAGCCGAACATTTCTTGTCCTTATTGATAGCTTGCTCTCTGCCTTGTCAAAACGTCAGAAAGCTTAACAAAAGTTGAATGATGTATTTGGATTCCTTCATCAGTTACAGTCGTTTATATCTGAAGAGGTGGTAACGAGATCATCGAATCTTATTAAATCATATCCGGACGATCTGGAAGAAAGTCTTTGGGAAGAACTGGTGCAGTTTACAGAACTGTTGAGAACTGATCTTGCTTCTCATATTGGCACTACTCTAGACCTTGTAGAGTTACAGTTTTACCGTTTGATAATTGACAATTCTTTGTAGTCTTGTTTTCCAAATGTAGAAATCACCTTGCGCATCTATTTGTCACGAATGGTAACCACCTGCAGTGGAGAACGATCATTTTCAGAACTGAAACTTATTAAAAATGAACTAAGGAGCACCATGGGTCAAAAGAGATTGAACAATCTCACACTAATGAGCATTGAACATAAACTTCTGCGTGAAATTGATACATCCTATATCATCAACAAATTTGCTCATGCTAAATGTAGAAATATTAATATTTAAACAATAATGTTGACTGTGTTGTTACTTTTGATAATGATAATTACTATGCAAATTAAAAATGTATGTGTTCAAATATATTTGTGTTGTTTTATTGTTTTTTTTTAAAATATAGGGCCCCTTTCTTAACATATGCTACAGGCCCCGTACTAGCTTAATCCGGCCCTGTCTGTTGGTCTGTATAGATTAATGTTGGTCTGTATAGATTAATGTTGGTCTGTATAGATTAATGTTGGTCTGTATAGATTAATGTTGGTCTGTATAGATTAATGTTGGTCTGTATAGATTAATGTTGGTCTGTATACATTAATGTTTGTCTGCTTACGATAATGTTGGTCTGCATTGATGTATTGATGTTTCGTTTGATAACGCCGACTTCTTCTTTTGGTGCTTCTTGTTTTTCTCTTTTCTTGTTTATTTAAATCAACTACACTTTTTTGTTCTTTCCATTTTAAGTTAAACCTCGTTCTATGCTGTGGATGGTTTATAATTGTCTTTTAACTACGGACACACCCTGTGTAGAAATACTTCAATGTAAAAAACACTAAAAAGATTTGCTGTGGATAACAGAAAGACAGAAAAAAAAAAAAACATTTTTCGATTCGGTAACCTGAATCACGGATGTGGTATATTTTTATAAGTCCAGACAGAAAGTACACACCTTGGTATGACGTCTTTAGCATTGCAATGCTTTGTTTCGCATTTGTCGTCCTCGTCAGTGTTTTGAACACAAAGCCGGGCTTTGTGCTTTTTTAAATATTTAACAATAGGAAAGTATGAAGTTTTGTCATCTGACAATATCTGAATACTTGCTGTGAATACTGCTTTGAAATTTATTCCTCTATTACTGTAGCTAGACCGCCAAGGGCGCCTAACATTTCATTCTATGAACAGGAGATCATTCTAGATCTGTCACCCAGATATCTTTTCATGTTACGAAACCCGAACTTAATGACTATTTGCCTTGACGGTACACAGTGCTTGACGGTTACATTGAAACACGGGTGCTTGTTCACACTTTCTCTAAACAAGCTCTCCCTAATGGAGTCAACAAGCTTTTAGACGTCTTGAGGACGGGAGTCAGGAAAGCTTTGACGGAAAGAAGGTGACATGGAAACTCCCCTACGTGAAGGGATCTGACAATTAGTGGCAAAGTTTGCCGAAGCTTTCCAAACTTTTGGAAAGCTAATTGAACATTGTTCCGTAGATAGCAAGCGCCGAGTTCCAATCTTTGAATAAGAACGCAGCTAATACAGCGCTCATTAGCGAGTGACCTTCATCCCCTTCCAGGACGTGTAAAATGACGTGACACGCGCAGTAGGCTCGGCCCAGATGCACGTGCAGCTACAGTAAGGCCACCAACTGGGTCTTAGTGTGTCCTAGCAGACGGCTCGAGCCGACGAGACAGAGGCCAGGGTTTTTAAAATGGGTTGATTTGCGTGTGCGGCGTTGAACATGAGGGTTTTACAGAATAGTGTGAAGTAAGGGCAAGGATTCTTCATTCAGTCATACACTAGTTAAAAACCTATTAAATATCTCAAATATCACATGAAGCGAAATATGGTTTCGTTGTTTAAAAAAATTGGTATCAAACAATGACGAAAACACTTTGACCTGATAAAATGTTGAACTGGCTCTGCTGTGTGTGTTTTTTTCTTCTGCTGGCAAATTAACTTCTTCTATCGTGTCTGGCATCGCATTTTCGCAGAGTGGTTACAACGTTTGTGCCTCACGGAAGAGTAAGTAGGTTCTGGATTCAAAACAAGGAAGCATCATGCTTCAGACTACGTAGTTGTAAATGGGTGCTTGACTAGCTTTTGACTGAGGAAAGGAAAGGCAGCGAGCAACTGAACTGGTCACCCTATCTAAAAAAAAATGACATAGAATAGTGAAGTCTCTAACACATTACTGTCCTACGGTAGTATTTGCTGTGTGACTAGATTTCCCTTTTTTGATACACTTTGGTTTGGTACATTATTCTCCGATGGGCAACCTTGAACATTTGGTTATGGTCATATGTGCTCCATACTCAATATAAACCAAAACTTACTGGTCGCATATAAGACTTAACACTTTAACATTATCTTCAGTCAATTTACAACCATTTGTTTTGCATTATGAGATGTTTTCTAATAAACATGTGTTCAATAATCATTTTAAAACTGTTGTCGAGTACACATATACGTTCAAGGATCAGTTTTAAATTGTTTTCGAATGAACATATATGCTCAGGGATCATTTTAAACCTTTTTTGAAATAAACATTTATGTTCAAGGATCATTTTTAAACTGTTTTTGAATAGACATATATGTTCAATAATCATTTTAAAACTGTTTTCGAATAAACATATATGTTCAAAGATCATTTTTAAATTGTTTTAGAATGAACATTTACGGTCAAGGATCATTTTAAAATATCGCCTGTGTGTGAATCTTACCTGCGTTAAGCAAAAAAAAAAAAAAAAATCATTTCGGACAAACGAGTTAACCAAAAGAAGTTTATTCCACTGATTCTACCACACACTGGTACGGCACACTGGTATTAACAGCCTTCAGTGTCTAAAACATGTCAACGCCATTAGCCACATCAAGCTTCCAAAGATTAATGTATTTATTATTCTGGGCGTCGGTGTGGCAAAGCGGTTAAAGGTTCAGGGATCGAAAACTAATACAGTCACGCTCCAAGCTACCCAGAAGTACACGGGTACATGAATTTGCTCATGAGTTAGGAAATGCAACGTCAGAGAGAATAAGAACTGGTCACCCCATCTGTCAAAAGACAATTCATTAAAGATGTACTGTAGAAATACACAGATTTTTTAAAAACAATTAAAAATAGTTTTCTTCACTAGTTAGCATGCTTACTTTCAATTTTCTGTTATTTGCTAATCTCTGGGTTTTCTTTCCGCGTGCCTTGGGGGTCAGAGTGGCTAGGAGGTATGGAATCCGCCTATAATTCTAAAGGTACCGGGTTCGGTTCTGTCACGAGAGGGTTGATTGTTATTGAAATTATAAAGTATCCTGGACAAAAAGTTGTATCAGGTGATACCAGGATAGTGCCAGATAAGATATTGGTCTTATAAGTAATACCCCCTTCTCTGAAAAGAGTAAGGGTGTATGGACATCAAAGGTAGGATCAAGCTGTATACGTTCCTAGAGAAGATGGTAATGTATTACTCTAAGTTCCTACAGGCTCCTCTCAAGATCCTCCTATGTAATATTAATAGCTCTGCTAGGGGTATTAACTAAACTATCTACCAACAAGAACTGTAACTTAACTTAAGTAATTTAAGTAAGTCTGCTGGTAAATACTTACAATTTATTTTTACAGGTTTTTCTTTTCTGTTTGAAAATCTTTCAAGGAAATCAAATTTTAATTTCACCATTTAAATAAATAAAGCATTTGAAAATAGTTCAAAAGTATCAAAAGTCACTAAAGTTGTAGAAAGTTCTTCTCTCTTGGGTGAACTCACTCTGTTTGTAGAATATCTATATCTTTTATAACACTTTATATATAAATATATAACACTTTTATTTCACTGTCATTGAATTTTAGGCTATCACTGGCTATAACTATGCCAACAAGATGTCATCATTAGATATGTCTTTCTTAGAATAGTGGTTTTACCTTGTTTGGCCACTTATCTTGTGAATTGAAGTCTGTCACACTCCTGACATGGAAGGAAAAGTCACATGAGATTCCTCCAGGCAGTGGATACTGGGTGGCTGTCCCTATGAACATCAAGGGCACTCGCACCACTAGTTCCTGCGGTAGTGGCTGACTCTTTAAAGTGTACTTGGATGACAGGATATAACCTGAAACATATTTGGTTAACCACTATATGGTCTATCACTATACCTCAAGTACAGAGGTAGGGGATGAGAGACAGTTTCAGACAGTGGGCCAGTAGACGCACAGGGCATAATATATCAGTAATAACACAATCCAGTTCACTGTGAATACAATTTTCTCCAAATCCTTATTTAGAGCCATTTGTCCATGATTCGCTTCCATAAAGTTATTAGGTTTTGTGAAAAAATACTAAGTGATATCTTAAACAATACAGTAAAGTAATTCCTTTCATCCTGTCCTTTGTTTCTGATGTGTGTCCCATTCCTTCAAGAAATAATTCTTTAAATACTTTTCTAAAACCATGGATACCCTTTCTGCTTCCATTCTTAATTTATTTATACACAGCTGGGTTTAGCCTCCAGAAATTACACAGTAGTTTGAAACACATCTACACACTTCCTAACGCACAATTGAATTAATTAACTAGAATTATATATATATATATATATATATATATATATATATATATATATATATATATATATATATATATATATATATATATATATATATATATATATATATATTCTTTCTTACCCTCAAGTACATACAGTTGAGCTGTTAATGGTCACGCAGTCTGCTCTCAGATGCAGAAGGCAAAGAAGTCTCTCTCTCTCTGACAGAACTCTCGCTCTCGCTGTATTTGAATTTTTATTATGGCCTGCTTTTCATTTAGGGCACATCCTGTATATAGGCCAAGGCCGAACGACAGAGGGAGCTTTACTGCTAACGTATTTTTGCGTTCCGAAATACAGGCACACATTTGCCCAGATGTGCAAATATGAAAAACTAGTAATTTACATATCCTCCTTATTCCAGGACCGATTTCCTTTTTCTTGATAAGGGTGTTTTATTATCATACTACCATCTTTTCCTAGGCGTAGCGCTAAACAGCAAAATTTGTGACTTGCCTGATGTCTCGATGCATTCCACTCGAGATTTCTCCACTACCATATCACTTCCCGTGGAAATTTTTGCAAACACTATTAATTGAACATTTCTTTTTATGAATTCTTGACCTCTGCCATGCTGTACTTCGCTCATAAGTCTGTAGCTTACCTCCAATTGAATCAAGGTTACACGGATTTGAGCTCGCCATTGTTAGGCTTGTACGTTTGTAAACACTATACATGAAGATCCGATTCCATTGGTTCGTCAAGGATATACTGTCATAAAGTATGGCGTACTGTTTGGTCAGAATACCGTGTTGTGAATCTGACCTCACGACAGGTTCCCAGTACAGGGAATATAGTTGATGGATTATTTTCAGAACCAGTGGGTCCTAGTGATGCCATACTCCTCCCTGATCTCATGGGTAGTAAGATCGGATGCCTAGCTTTCTCGGATAAGGGTAAAAAATAGGAAGTCACATGTGCGTTGTGCACGTTAAGAATCACTCAGCTTTTGGAAATCGTAAAGAATAGGCCATGCGGCCGCTGCGCTGGCAAAATTTACGAAATTAGGAACACCTACCCACCACAAAATATTTATAGAATTTGTGGTTCCTGTATACACACATTGGGATCCTCGACGGTTCTACAGAGTTCGTGCACCGTGCTGAGATCCTCCTTGTGTGATCTATGTGAGAAGATCGGAGCACTGATTGAGTTGTCCGTGTGCATTGAAGATGGTCCTTTAAAAAAAATAATTCCACGTGCCTGTATTGTCCTTTATTTGTCTATCGTGACCTAAGTTTTGCTCCAGTCTGGTTAGTTGCTTATCCTTTACAGGACGTGGCAATCAACCCCAGCTTTTATTGGCTGTTTTGTGATTTTTCTAGGCAATTTTTACGTTCAGTAGTTTGCCATTGCTTTCTGAACGGTACGGCGCTTATACCATTGTTAAAAATCTACACAAAGCAATCTGCTACCAAACCGCCTGCAGCAGGTTTCGAACCAGGTATATCTGGATTATGAAACTGCGTTCATATCCATTAGGCCACAGAAGCCGACTGTCCAGTCTACATAGCTGTAAATGGGTACCTGACTCTGCTCTTCAGTTAGAGAAGGCAAATGTAGAGTGGAAGAGACCTGGTCATCCCACCTTTCGAAAAACATTTCATTATAATTAATATAATGTTACTACTGTCTAATGTCCCTCGTAATCTGTCTATATTTCTCATGTCTCTCGTAACCTGTCTATATTTCTCATGTCTCTCGTAACCTGTCTACATTTCTCATGTCTCTCTGTGGTGAAAATATGTCACGTCCTTTTACGCCACTTCTTTCTCGCCTACATTATCCATTTATTTATTCATTTTTTTTCCGCACACAAAATTGTGTCCAGCCACCCCTTAGATTTGGGTATCTGTTTTCCATACTGCGATCGTGCCATTTCATGGCTAATTGACCCCCCCCCCCCCCAACCCCCCAGCAGATTAAATGTTATCGCCAAGCGAGTGAACCCAGACAGGCAAGATACGATGGCAGTAAAATGATTGTTGATTTTTTACATAACTCATTTCTGCCCACCCTGACATAGAGATTAAACACATGTTTAATGCTCATCGCGACAATACTGCGTCAGACTACAAAGGGAGACCAAACTGTTGTCTGTGAAAACTGTGATAAAATTAACCGTGATACAACGTTAAAATATCTCCAAAGATAAAATGTAGGGATAAAAATAATGCGTAAGCTACTAGAAGACATGATCGCCCATGCCGCGGGTCACCACCCGCCATGGAAACTAACTTGCTAGACGTGAAGGCAAAACGTTTACCCTTGGGACGGGATGAGAACGGAGATCAAAAAGAAAATATGACTGAACACGTGCTTGAAACTAGCAAGGCTAAAAAGACGCAATTGGTGGGGAAAGGAAAAAAATTCACGTCCCCAAGTTGACACAAGGTAAAGAAATTGACAAAAGGGACCTTAGCTATTATACGCAACAGTCATTTCTTGGACGCTTTTGCGATACTTAGTCCTTTATTTGAATTCAGCGGCAAACGCATTACAGAAGATGCTCGAACATATTTAAAAAAAAAAAAAAAAAAAAAAAACTAACCTTGAAAAGTAACTTTTTCTTAATAATAATGTTAGGAATATAAAACCTAGCTGGCCGGATGGCCCATCTTGAGCAGAGAAATAATATGCTTTCATTTATACAGACGGATAGATAATAATGAAGATATTGACAAAAGACTGTGTTGTTCATATCAGCGAGCGACTGCATTGGAAAAAAAAAATATGTCACTAAATTTTCAAAAATTGCGGCCTTGAGACTCAAGTGCTAAAATCTAGCTAGAATGAAAGAGAAGGGGAATTAGTGGAAAGCTGTGGCTAAAAATAACTCTAGAGGCAGATTCGTGTAGGAAATGCATGTATAAACAAGTGTGTTTTTGTAAAAAACGCAAGTAGAGACAGACGGACCAACAGACAATAATACATACTTGACTGAGGTATGACTGAATTGACTTTTGGTAGGAGGTTTGAAATTTGAAAAGGAAAAAAGGCGGTGATTGGCCACAGATAAACATATTATCGGCGCTCAGACGCGCATCTTTGCCATTCATCATAAGTTGTCCAGTAGTAGACACAGTAATTCTTCAGTGGTGTGATTCCCAGAAGCTAATTGCAATATTTAGAGGGACGCCATACTAGAGCCAGCAGCTCAGCTGAGTTTTGCTAGCATATAACTGTGTTCTCTATTCATAATTCTGGTAAGACTGAAAGTATTTCTTTGTATATTTTAATATTGTTTAATGTTTCGAGTGATTTGATACTGCCATATCATAATCTATCCCTTACAACAAGTAAGGATTCGCTCTAGATTCCCAGCCCCAGTTCAGGGTCTAGAGACAAACAAAATACATAAACGCCAGCAAGAATTATGAAGGGCGGATCAAGTGTTGAGATCAGTGGAACATATCACCTATCCTATTCAATGGCAGGAAGTTAATGAACATATTTCAGAATATGTAGTCTTGGGGAACTTATACTATGTGAAACCAACTTGGTAAGATGTGCTGTATGGTCAGAGAGATCTGACCCCGTCTATGTGGTGTTGTTGTGTAGTGTTGAGTGTAGAAGTGGCTCAGGAGGTAGAGTTCTGACACATGACCCAATACTTTTATTTCAGAACTGTGAGTTTTTTATTTGGCACCAAAGTGGTGTCAAATGCTATGTTGAAAAATACAAGTGTGGACCCATGCAGTCAAAAATTTTGGCAGAGCAGCCTATATTGCCCCCAAGCACGGAGAGGTGGGGCCACCAGATTCCAGCACCAGAACTACTCAGTCAAAGATACGTGAGCGTCTGGCCTGCTGGACATTCACCAACTTATTTAATAACTAACACCCAATTATATTCCCATCAACTAGAACATACCATGTTGGGAAATAAACTTGTATTTTTCCCATCAGTAAATGGACAATGTTTGGTAGTCATAGACTGGGAGTGATGAAGCCACCCCAACAGCACATCCATTAATCGTTCTCCCAGATAAATTACAAATATAAACAGTAGTAATATTAACTAGTCTTGTAAAATACATATGTACACACCTTTCATTTATTATGCCATATATTCATGCATTCCATTCATAATTTCAAAACCTTTCATATGTTCTGACCAAAATAAAACCTTGGTTCAGAACAAATAAACTTAAAGAAAATTTAATATCAAAATTTTAAACAGCTTGAGTTAGTTCAGTGTGTTATAAAGTTTATTAATATTATTAGACTTATTAAATATCTGTGTGTGTGTTTGTATATACTAATACAACACCTTACATTTCAGTACCCTAGATTTTTAACGTAGCCACATTCATTAGTAAAAAAAGATATGTGTGAGGTCGTAAGTGGTAGCAAGAAGGGCCTTCTGTAAATTCACAGCTACATTTATCTCAGGAGCCTTCACAGCTGACCTCATGCATCACACTAGGTAATATTACAACCATACAGTACCATCAAATCCACTACAAAAACGTCTATGGTCAACGAATGTCAGCGATTATCCGTCTGGTGAACGTATTCAAGCACGGGTGATGATTGGTTAAGCACTTCCGTCCAGAAGTTTCTGTAATAATTATTACAGAGAAACCCGTCTGGGGAGACAAATTAGCGAGAATACTTTCTTGCAGGTCTGATTTTAAAGGTTACCTAAGAGTAAACTGATGAAGATCATACGTTAAAATTTAAAAAAAAAACGAGGGGAAAAGTAATGACTAACATCCCGACCCACTTTATTGTTGCTCATGGATTGGATCAAATGAGAGCAGGAAATATACATTCGTTCTGATTGGATGTTTTGTCAAAAAACGCCGTGCGGAGGCTTGGAGCGAAAAGTGAAATACAACCTAGCAAATTCGGAGGCTAAAACACACTGCATTGCAACGTCAAAGTAGCAACTCCAAGAGCCAGAGAGAATGAGACAGAATTGCAAATTACAAGACTGGACAAACGTTTTGGGCATTTTCGAGATTCAAGAAGAAAACCCTTCTTTTTCTTTATAAATACAAAGGCAGGAGACTTGGGAATCGGAGAACCCGTCATAAGAGGGATTCTAAAATTACCCCAGACCAAGTGTTCGAGGTATCAAAGCAAGTTGCCGTGTCTATTCTTAAACTGTGCACAGAGATTGTATTTCCCAAATTGTGGTAAGCTGTAACATATATTTTACAATTTGAATTTGACATGTTTGTACTTGTTAGTGGTTGTAAACGTCCATACGAGGCTGCAGCGTCAGCATATGAAATTAGTATTTTATAAACCACAACTTAAAGCGCGGGTGATTGTTTCATGTGAGTTCTCACAGGGAACCAAACGCAGAGGTAACACCCAGACTTCGAATGGAGCAGGGAGTGAGTGATGATTACATCGGCGTGTGCATAGTTTATGTTATCATTTTTGTGAGCTATTTGTAAATTTAACCATGAACAATGCTACAAGCCATTTCACTCGACGTTGTCCATTCACAATCTTTTCTTACTTACTTACTTAGTCGTTCCCCTTCTACCGGGAGGTGTAGAGGTTTGGAAGAGAGAGCGCCAGACTATTCTATCAGCTGTCTTCTTCCTGACCTGGTTCCATTCCAGTCCTAGATCCTTCAATCTTTTCATTAAATTAAATTAAAAATTAACTGTGATTTCTCAACATATTCCCTGAGTTATGATGCATATGTCGTGAATTATTCTAATCCCCATATATAAATTAAAACGTAAATGCAAAGCCTAACAAATAAATTTAATAAAAGGAAAGAAGAATGGTAAAGAACAGTGCTGTCACAATGACTGTACTCGACATCCCCCTTGTTTTCTACTTCGTCTGCAAATTGTAACGCTTTCACGTTGATAGTAAAAGCCTACTGTATTATTACCCGCTTTCTTCAATGAAACGTGTACTGTATTTCTTGGAAAAACCTTGAGATACGCAAGCTGATCAATGACCTACATTTAATATTTCATTCATTCCATTTTATACACGGCGTAACTAAAAGACAGATGGACTAAAGGATAGAGAGAAGGGAGAGGCAGAAAGCAGGGACACGTGCAACACTAAACACGCGTCGCGCGATACACAATTGCTGCCATCACGCGTGTAAGGCCACATGCACTAACTTTATTTCAAATCGACAGTGATAAAATTCACTACCCTTCCCAGAGTTAGGTTTTAAAATCCTGAAAAACGCTTATTGGGAATTATGACATTATACCGGTTTACGTTTGAAAACATGACAGTACCCAGACACCACATGGGGATTGAAGTGAACAGGAGGGGGTAGAAAATGCACATTTTGAACGCAGCCACCTAGCTCCCTTAGATTGAGATATTTGGGTTCCTTAGGGTTTGCTGACAAAGAATATGTAAAACGTTACGCAAATAGTCTAGGAGTTACCAAGTTATGGCCAAAATAAAATAGTGGGGGTGCCTGACAGCATGAAATCATTTCTGCTCATAAAATTTTTTTATAACGTGTTTGAAAAAAACATTACGTTACGGAAATAGCCTACCATGTTAACTCCTATGTGATTGGAGCGCAACAAATGAAAGACTAAACACGATTGGTCGGACTATAAATACTATCTTGTGTTGTCAGGGGAAACGTGAGAAAGGGGTACTTTTTGAAAAGATGTGTAGACGTGGTGTGATTGGGTAGAGCTGCGAATATACTCAATTCAGAGCGTCTGTTCATTGCCACATCTTGTAATAAACCTACTAAGAAGCAGTGCGTTGAGCACCAGTGTATATTTTTTATAAAATAAAGCCTGGGACATCGGCAGATCGGAGTTGTGCTATATTCATTGCCAGTCAACGAAACTGTTTATTATTATTTCCATGAATTGTGGTAAGCTTGAAATATTCAATATCTTTTAATGAAAATAGAATGTAAATTGATAATTTATGTCTGTATATATGTGTGGTTCAGTAGCGAACATGATGTAAAGCCTATAATGCTCCAGCCTGAACAGAAGGTGTCGGAGGAAAGTAAAACTGCATGGAATGGCCAAACAGTACACTGACACCTAGATTATTAACTAGAAAGAAATATGCTGGAATTGCAGAGGCGTAGTAACCATTAGGGAGGGAAATACTGGTATAAAGTATTTCAGATGAAGCTGACAGTTGGCCTAACGCTCTGAACTCAATGTTTGTGATGTATTGTGCTCAGTATAGAAATAGAGTGTAAATTAGTTCTGACGTAGAAGGTACAACCTTCTTGTTTCAGGGACCGTGGTCTTAAAGTTATTGAGCAGCACCTGGTCAGAGCTTTGCTGAAGCCAGAGGTGGACAGCATACTCCTTGGTCCATATAGCAACCAGTGGGGTGGCTCCAGAACTCATTACAGTAGTCGAGCAGAGGAGTCTTTTACTGCAGTCATCACGCAAGATAAGAGAGTGTGGCCATGGAGCTCAACATTATGTACCCCCATCTTAAAATGACATTGTAAACTAAGATTAAGAGGGGAATTTAATTGTTTTAATACCAGGAACTGAGAACATCTCCAATACTAGTTCCAATAGAAACAAAATATTGAAGTCATGATGACAAATACCAACAGAGCTTGAACAAAACAAAACCAGTATTACCTCATATTACCACTACACAACTGACACACATAGGATACCATTAATAATATATGTCACTACAAGAATCATATTAATAAATTCTGTACATATAACTTGTAATTAAAATTGATTGTGATTCCTGGTTCCCTTTGTATTTGAATCAGGACACATATACATTCATGACAGCACTGAATACATATTGTTATTTGAAAAGTTATCAGTGACTCCTTTAAGATATCCTCTTAGAGTGTTATATGTATGTGAGTGTCACAGTGTTGTCAAGTGTGGTGGAATAAATTAAATTGTTTATCTGTCTGTTGTTGTTATGACTTACACTTCATCATACACATACCCTAGACATATAACGTAGTCATCACACTATTCCAGAATAATTCTGACTGAGGTATACATATGTGGCAGTAAGTAAGGTTATCTATAATACACTACTCTTATTAGATATAGATACCTTCACAGCTGATCTCAGTCTGTACACTAAGTCCCCTATAAATATTTATAACATCCCACTTTACCACATATATTGGGATCTCGCCCTCGGGATTTTGAATCTTTCCCTATTACAAATATTGGGGGTAATTCACTTCAGGGAATTATAAGAATTAAAAGGTATCCTTGGGTGAAAATAAATAAGGTTGAGCTCACAGTGCCTGTGTTGTCTTGAGTTAATTAATCATAGATAAAATTGTTTAGTTAAATATTTTCGACATTTATCTGTTAGACAATGGCCGACCTGGCAAAATTTCGATCTGCTGCTGTACAGACTGCGAAAGAGTTAGGAATGGATGGGCAAATTATGATTTCTAATGTCACTGCTGAATGTGACAAATATATTGAACGGGAAGAAAGAAGATTAGAAAAAGAGGCCGAAAGAAAATTAGAATCTGAAAGATTGGCCGAAGATAAGAGAATAGAAGCTGAAAAAGAGATTAAGAGGTTGCAGATTGAGGCTGAGGCTAAGAGTTGCAGATTGAGGCTGACAAAGAGGTTAAAGCATTGGAGGCAGAAAGAGAAGACAAAAGATTGGCTGCAGAAAGGGAAGAGAAGAAATTAGCTGCAGAAAGAGAAGAAAAGAGATTAGCTGCAGAAAGGGAAGCAGAAAAGGAGGAGAAGAGATTACAAAGGGAACATGAGTTACGACTAAGGGAGTTTGAGTTTCAAGGCCATGCTCCTGAAAATGGTGCCAGTCCCTTTGCCTCGGATGCCACTGCTAGCCAAGGAGCCTCAACCTCAGCTATGAATTTTCATTTAGATCATTTTGTTGAGAAAGACGATGATATAGAGAGCTATCTAAATAGGTATGAACTATTAGCTACCACATATGGGTTAGAGAGAGAAAGGTGGAGCTTAAAGTTATCTCAGGGACTTCGTGGGGCAGCTTATGTAGTTTTTGCAAAAATGAGCAGAGGTGATCAGGAAAATTATGACATGCTAAAGCAGGCTCTTTTGTTAAGATATGAAAAGAATGCAGAATTTTATAGGAAAAAATTTAGGAATGCTAAACTACTGTCAGGTGAAACCTATCACCAGTTCTCTGCACGAATAGAGACATACTTGGAGAAATGGACTTCTCTGGGGAAAACCCAAGATCTTAAGGAAATGGTCCTTATAGAGCAATTAAGAGAGTCCATGGCTCCAGACCTGAGAAAGTTTCTCATGGAACAAGGTGCAGAGGGCTGGGTGAGTTGCTAAATGTTGCTGAAAGGTATCAAGCAGCTCAAGCAGAGGTAACAGGTAATAAAAAGAAACAAGTGGATAACTTTAGGGCACCACAGAACTTTAATAAATTTGATCCTAGGGATCAAAACAAAGGTAAGCACCAGTTTGATAGGCCACGGTATGAAAATAAAAATAAAACCCCACAATTCGATGAAAGGAAATATGATGAAAGAAAATCTTTCAACCAAGGAAAAAGGTGGTGTAAAAATTGTAAGATGAACAATCATGACACTGACCGTTGCAGAAGGAAACCTGTGTATATGGCCACCCTTCAGGTCAGGTCGACCTCAAGACAGGAGGAGGATATTATGTTAGATACCACTCCAGAAGAGATGAGGAAGGCACAGGCTGGGGATAAAACACTCAAGCCTTGTTTCAGAAAATTGTCAACTTGTCATACAACTCCAGGCAAGGGAGATTTTTACATGAAAAACAAGTTGATGTATAGGAAGACTGGAGCTAGATCCAAAGGTCAGGGACAGCTGGTTCTTCCTAAAAGATATAGGGCAGACTTAATAAGGAGCCTACATGTGAAACCAGATGGGGACCATGAGAAGATAGGTACCATCATTCAAAAGGTGGCTCACAATTATTATTGGCCCAAAGCAAGATGGGACAGTGAGAATTTTGTAGAAAGGTGTAGCATAGCACATGAGGGAACACCCACAAGTGGGAACATTGATCAGGACCTGGACACGCCACGGGGCAAAATTAGGCCTGATAATAAAAAGAAAAATAGATTTGATAAAGTGGACCAAATGAAATGGGAAGCCCCTTTTCACGGACAAGCTTCACTTAACTGTTTTACAATGGCCACTATACGGAGAGTGCAAAAAGATGTCTTACCCCAGGATAAGCCGACAATCCCTCAATCGGACTTAAACAAACTGGAGGAAGAGGATGTAGAGAGGAAATCTCTCATCAAGAATTTTAAGTGGGGAGAAAGCCCCAGGAAAAGAATTGGTAGCGGTCGTTTTATGCATGATAATTCTGGGAAGAAAAATCATCACTATAGAGCTTCGAGTGGAAGAGACCAAACCGGTGCATGGACAAATAGGTCCACAAAATTAAAGGTCCATATGTAGCTTTGTTAAGAACGTGGACTGATGAAAAGGCAGAGGAAAACATTACATCTTCATACCATTATGTGAATGAGCTGACCACTCGTTTAAAAACTGGCTGGAAACTTGCCAATGAAAATTTGAAACAAGCCAGGAAGAAACATGCTGCCTATTATAACAGGAAGGCGAAAGACAGAGCTTTTGCTGTGGGAGAGAAGGTACTGCTTCTTCTCCCCGGGAGTCAGAATAAGTTACAAATTGGATGGCAGGGTCCATATACAGTTCTAGAGAAGGTGTCTAGAACAAATTATAAGATAGATAAGAAGGGGAAAGAAAAAATCTATCATGTGAATCTCCTGAAGAAATATTTGGAAAGAGAACATCAGGAAGAGACACACTTGTTGACCTTGTCAATCGCCATGGAGATGAAAAAGGAACCACTTTCATCATTTGAATATCCATTACACCCCTGTGAGACAGCAGCACAGGTGAAAATCAGTACACATTTAACGAAAACTCAGAAAGAGAGAGTGCAACAGGTTCTAAATAATCATGCAGAGGTGTTAACAGACCGACCAGGGCATACAAACCTATTGGAATATGATATGAAACTGATAGACCCCACACCTGTCTGTATGAAACCATATTCGATTCCGTTTGCTAAGGAGAAAGCTTTGAAGGAAGAGATAGACTATCTGTTGAAGGAAGGAATTATTTCGCACAGTGAATCTTCGTATAGTTCCGGTGTTGTACTCTTAAGGAAGCCCTCTGGAGAACATAGACTCTGTATAGATTACAGGAGACTGAATGCTATTACAGAAGGACAGGTGGATCCATTGCCGGATACAAATCAGCTGTGTGCCAGACTAAATAAAGCTAAATATTTCTCAAAAGTGGATCTGAGTAAAGGATACTATCAGATTCCAGTAAAGCCTGAGGTTAGACCATACCTAGCTTTTAGTACCTCAGAAGGACACTATGAGTTTAATAGATTGCCATTTGGATTGAAGAATGCGCCTAGTGTCTTCTCTAGAATGATGAGAAAATTATTGGACCCTCTGAATAATCCATATATAACAAATTTCATGGATTATATCCTTATAGCAACAGAAACATTTGAGGAACACATTGACTCTCTGAATATGCTGTTTGATCGACTTAGGGAAGCAAATTTAACAGCCCGACCAACCAAATGTTGCGTTGGATGTAAAGAATTGGAATTTTTGGGACACACAGTTTATCAGGGAAACATGACCCCCTGACCCAAAGAATTTAGAGAAACTAAAGAAAGCCCCGAGACCACAAACCAAGAAGGACGTGAGATCCTTTGTCTCATTATGTGGTTTCTACCAGAAGTATATCAAAAACTTTAATTCCATATGTGCACCGTTAACTGATTTGACACGTAAAGGACATCCAGATCGCATTACATGGACACCACAATGTGAAATGGCTTACCAAGAATTGAAGGAAAAGCTCACAAGTAAACCTATTTTGAAATTACCTGACTTAAGTCAAGAATTCATAGTAAGGACGGATGCCAGTAGTATTGGGTTAGGTGCAACTCTACTACAGAAATCAGATGCATTGGATGGGGAATTAAGCCCAGTGGCATATGCTAGCAGAAAGTTGAATAAAGCTGAAATCAACTACTCAACTAGCGAAAAAGAATGTCTTGCAGTAATATGGGCAATAAAGAAATTCAATATTTATCTGTATGGGAAGGCATTTAAGTTGCAAACGGATCACAAACCTTTATCGTTTCTAGCCCAGGCTAGGCATGAGAACTCTAGGTTACTCCGATGGTCCTTGCTTTTGGCTCCCTATAATTTTAGCATTGAGTATATATCTGGAAAAACAAATTTGGGAGCGGATTTTTTAAGCCGCCATCCGTGTGATGAGAATCACCGTAAACCCCAGAAATAATAATAAATTTCTCTATGTGTATATAGAATAAAGGACTGACATATAATGTCTGTTTTAAGAGGGGAGATGTCGTGAATTATTCTAATCCCCATATATAAATTAAAACGTAAATGCAAAAGCCTAACAAATAAATTTAATAAAAGGAAAGAAGAATGGTAAAGAACAGTGCTGTCACAATGACTGTACTCGAAATCCCCCTTGTTTTCTACTTCGTCTGCAAATTGTAACGCTTTCACGTTGATAGTAAAAGCCTACTGTATTATTACCCGCTTTCTTCAATGAAACGTGTACTGTATTTCTTGGAAAAAACCTTGAGATACGCAAGCTGATCAATGACCTAAATTTAATATTTCATTCATTCCATTTTATACACGGCGTAACTAAAAGACAGATGGACTAAAGGATAGAGAGAAGGGAGAGGCAGAAAGCAGGGACACGTGCAACACTAAACACGCGTCGCGCGATACACAATTGCTGCCATCACGCGTGTAAGGCCACATGCACTAACTTTATTTCAAATCGACAGTGATAAAATTCACTACCCTTCCCAGAGTTAGGTTTTAAAATCCTGAAAAACGCTTATTGGGAATTATGACATTATACCGGTTTACGTTTTATGAAAACATGACAGTACCCAGACACCACATGGGGATTGAAGTGAACAGGAGGTGGTAGAAAATGCACATTTTGAACGCAGCCACCTAGCTCCCTTAGATTGAGATATTTGGGTTCCTTAGGGTTTGCTGACAAAGAATATGTAAAACGTTACGCAAATAGTCTAGGAATTACCAAGTTATGGCCAAAATAAAATAGTGGGGGTGCCTGACAGCATGAAATCATTTGTGCTCATAAAATTTTTTTATAACGAGTTTGACATACCATTACGTTACGGATGTAGCCTACCATGTTAACCCTAATGTGATTGGAGCGCAACAAATGAAAGACTAAACACGATTGGTCGGACTATAAATACTATCTTGTGTTGTCAGGGGAAACGTGAGAAAGGGGTACTTTTTTGAAAAGATGTGAAGACGTGGTGTGATTGGGTAGAGCTGCGAATATACTCAATTCAGAGCGTCTGTTCGATTGCCACATCTTGTAATAAACCTACTAAGAAGCAGTGCGTTGAGCACCAGTGTAAATATTTTTTATAAAATAAAGCCTGGGACATCGGCAGATCGGAGTTGTGCTATATTCATTGCCAGTCAACGAAACTGTTTATTATTTCCATGAATTGTGGTAAGCTTGAAATATTCAATATCTTTTTATGAAAATTGAATGTAAATTGATAATTTATGTCTGTATATATGTGTGGTTCAGTAGCGAACATGATGTAAAGCCTATAGTGCTCCAGCCTGAACAGAAGGTGTCGGAGGAAAGTAAAACTGCATGGAATGGCCAAACAGTACACTGACACCTAGATTATTAACTAGAAAGAAATAATGCTGGAATTGCAGAGGCGTAGTAACCATTAGGGAGGGAAATACTGGTATAAAGTATTTCAGATGAAGCTGACAGTTGGCCTAACGCTCTGAACTCAATGTTTGTGATTTATTGTGCTCAGTGTAGAACTAGAGTATCAATTAGTTATGAAGTAGAAGGTACATCCTTCTTGTTTCAGGGACCGTGGTCTTAAAGTTATTGAGCAGCACCTGGTCAGAGCTTTGCTGAATCCAGAGGTGGACAGCATACTCCTTGGTCCATATAGCAACCAGTGGGGTGGCTCCAGAACTCATTACAGTAATCGAGCAGAGGAGTCTTTTACTGCAGTCATCACGCAAGATAAGAGAGTGTGGCCATGGAGCTCAACATTATGTACCCCCATCTTAAAATGACATTGTAAACGAAGATTAAGAGGGGAATTTAATTGTTTTAATACCAGGAACTGAGAACATCTCCAATACTAGTTCCAATAGAAACAAACTATTGAAGTCATGATGACAAATACCAACAGAGCTTGAACAAAACAAAACCAGTATTACCTCATATTACCACTACACAACTGACACACATAGGATACCATTAATAATATATGTCACTACAAGAATCATATTAATAAATTCTGTACATATAACTTGTAATTAAAATTGATTGTGATTCCTGGTTCCCTTTGTATTTGAATCAGGACACATATACATTCATGACAGCACTGAATACATATTGTTATTTGAAAAGTTATCAGTGACTCCTTTAAGATATCCTCTTAGAGTGTTATATGTATGTGAGTGTCACAGTGTTGTCAAGTGTGGTGGAATAAATTAAATTGTTTATCTGTCTGTTGTTGTTATGACTTACACTTCATCATACACATACCCTAGACATATAACGTAGTCATCACACTATTCCAGAATAATTCTGACTGAGGTATACATACGTGGCAGTAAGTAAGGTTATCTATAATACACTACTCTTATTAGATATAGATACCTTCACAGCTGATCTCAGTCAGTACACTAAGTCCCCTATAAATATTTATAACATCTCACTTTACCACAGCATACTCAGGGAAGATACAATTTCTGAGAGACAAAAATTGGTATACGGACAGCAGGAAAGACGCCTGATTAATCTAAGAAAAACAAACACTCGGCAGAGGCGTTTGTTCCTTTTATTTCTTCTAAAGTTTGTTTTACGAGTCTGGAAGACCATTTGGGGTACGAGGCTACAAGACCATATGTAGTACGATTCACCGTTACGGATCTGTGATTCAGACGCTTGTTATTGACACTAGATGGCTACGTTCGACTGGCTTGTGGAGATATTACCCCTGACACCAGGAGAGGTTATCCCTTGCACCATCGCTCCGACGTGCCCTCGTCACAGGAAACTGATTGACGAAACCGCAGCAGCCGCATTCAGAGATCTGGCAAGTCATACTTGTAGAAGGTCAGCATTCTATGAACTCTGTAAAAGTTGGTTTTTGCAAACCTAATCAATTTCCACCTTAACCTCAATGAGGGCAAATTTTTTTCTACATCACATCTATCACCATTATTCATTTTACTTTTGTTAAAGTGCACACGAAGGAATCAGTATCTTTAATATATATATCTATTTATAGCTAACAAGATGAACTTTACTGTTAATTCAATTGGGGGCTTGAACGAGCTACATTATCCAATATATTTCCCCACAAAAGGCGTAGGGCAGATACTAATTTAACTTTGCTAAGGCACATTCAGCATTGTTCTTGACTTCTGAATATCTTGTGAATACTCCCTATATGTAGACGCATCATCATCCATCTATTTGCATCTCTGACAAGAGTAATTGTGCGAAGGTAGATACCATTGAAGACCCATATTAGATACTCTAGGTTTTGGTCATTGTTGGACCATCACTGCAGAGCAAGGGGAGGCAAACCGTGACTCTCTCGTAACCTATCTATATTTTTCACCTTTTTTCCTGTTTTAACTTTGACTGACGAAGGGTAAATCCCGGAACGTCCCGTTTAGATAGTATCGTTCAAATGCAAAACTGACTCAGTACCCATTTTTATTATTATTCTGCGACATCCTGTATCTGTGGACTCCTCAAATCTTGTTTGTTTGTTTAGTTCACTATCCCAACGGGTCGTTTCTTTCTGACAAATCAGTATTCTGAAATTTTGGTCAACTTTGTATTGTGAAAACATTGTAAATTTGCTATTGATTGTGTTGTTATTTTTATTTTCTTTAAAGGGAAAAACAATGTACGGTAACTCTGCCTGCTAGTAGCATACCAAAAGGGGTATGAGAGGGTGCCATCGGACACTTTTATGACAGTACTGTACAGTTTAAAACTCAACTTGTAAGAATAATATATTTTTCTGGACGTTTACTTATTAAGCAGGAAGGATCCACCCCCCGTACCAAGTTTTGTATGTACGCACCTGTTGCCTGCTTAACATAAGGTAAAGGTAGTCCCATATCACATATTGCTGTAGGGGAGGGAAGGGTTAGAGACTTCACTAGGTCTAGCTTCGAGAGGTGTTGTGACCAGTTCCCTTTCCTCGCTGCTTTTGCCTTCCCTAATTCAAGAGCAGAGTCAGGTACTCATGACAGCTGGGTAGACTGTAGCGTAGGGTTCCCATTCGTCCCGTTTTTCCCGGGACAGTCCCGTTTTTTTGATAAAATGTCCCGGTGTCCCGAATTTATTCCAAATGTCCCGCTTTTTAAGGGTCCTTCCTGAAAAAAAAATCTTTGGGTAACGGATTTTATTTCGTGTTTTAGTAGTGTTTGGGTAACGGATTTTATTCCGTGTTTTAGTAGTGTTACTTTATCAATTTCCGGTTACAGTGGACCCTCGGTTTGAATCTCGAACAAAAATTCGAAAGTCGACCAAAACAGTGTTCATTGAGCATCTACCAAATGATTTAATGCGTATTAGCATTATTATACAATATTTTTATCGTTTTTCATCCGCATAATGCCGAAACGTAAGTGCAGTATAAATGATAACATTACAAGAGAATTTCCCTTAATTAAAGGTGTAGATGAAAATGTGGAATGTACTTTATGCAGCTCTAAATTTTGCATTTCACATGGTGGTCGGTCAGACGTAGTCAACCACGTGAAAACGAAAAAACATAAAGGTGCTGTTGAAAGTAAGGCTTCCAACAGCAGTATAAGTCATTTCTTAAATGCGAAAACCCAGAGTGAAAAGAAAATGGAAAAACAGTTATCATTGGCAGCACAAGAAGCAACCTTCGCTTATCACACGGCGGTGCATAACCACAGTTTTAAGTCCATGGACTGCACAACAGCCATCGTGAAAAAACATTTCAACGATAAAGTGGAAGTTGTGTTAGTTAATGTGTGTATTTTTATACCAGTATCTTATTTTAAGTGCAACATATAATATATAATAGATTTATTTGTGCTTTACCTTAATTTTTAACATGTCCCGTTTTTTTACAAAATGTCCCGGGTTTTTTAGGTAAAAATTTGGAAATGTCCCGGTTTTTAAACAAAACATTATGGGAACCCTACTGTAGCGTGACGTCATCGTGTTTCGAACTCGGTACTTTTGCTGTGAGAGGCCTGTGCTGTAAGCACTCTGAAAATCGGACGCTCTTAACATAAGACCCAGGCAAAAAAAAAAAAATCCTTTTTAAGTGTAATAATGGTTGTGAGAACGCTAGGTCCCGAGGGTCTAATCAGAACCATCTCTGCTCTGAAGTCTGGAGGTAGCGCCTGGTGATGATTGTAGTTTACCAGGGAAGACGGTCCCGGTGTGACAACAGGTCGAAGGTTTTCCAAACGAGCAGCCGACAGGAATCTGAGTAGCAGAACGAGAGTGGGTTATTATCTCCCCTGGATGTGTCCGGGGAAATCCAGGGGTATGCGACTTCCCCCGGGGCGACAGTTTCACCAATTTGTCAACATGTCTACGAGGTGAGAATATCTGTTAAGTTCCGCCGAAACGCTCGTCAGGCGCCTTAAAGAGCTTGAAGACGAGTTTGTAGGCTGTAATTAAATACAATGTGTACTTTCTTGTCCTTTCATTCTCAGATAAACAAAATCTCATGTGTGATTCTCGTATGTACTAAAAATATCTAAATGAAACCAGTTTAAGCTATCTTAAAACACCACAAAGCACTTGAAACCAAATGAGAAAATTACAAAACTCTTTAAGCTATCTGAAAACGCCAGAAAATGTTTGAAACCAAATGAAAACACTACAAAACACTTTAAGCTACCTGAAAACGCCAGAAAATGCTTGAAAATGAATAAAAACAGTACAAAACACTTTAAGCTATCTGAAAACGCCAGAAAATTCTTGAAATTAAATGAAAACATTACAAAACACTTTAAGCTATCTGAAAACGCCAGAAAATGCTTGAAACCGAATGAAAACATTACAAAATACTTTAAGCTATCTGAAAACGCCAGAAAATACGTGAAACCAAATGAAAACATTACAAAACACTTTAAGCTATCTAAATAGAAAAAAAAAAACTTGAAACCAAATGAGAAATTACAAAACAGGTTAAGCCGTCTAAAAACATCACAAAATATTTGAAACCAAATGAGAAAATCACAAAACACTTTAAACCATCTAAAAACACGGCAAAATACTTCACACCAAATGAAAACACTACAAAACATTTTAAACTGACTGAAAACTTTGCATTCTACCCCAAACTCTCATTATAATCATGGATATAATGTTGCGCCTCTATTTGCGCACCGCAATATGTTCATGATTTTGAACCATCGCGGTGCTCAACAACGCTAGATTGAAATGACGTCAAATAAAATAATTACGTAGACGCGCGTGCAGAGTAACGACAGTTGACTTTTGAAAGTGTATCCAGCCGGAATGGCTGCGTTTCATGTGTGTCCCTGTTGATGTTCTTATGTCCGCCAGTGTGTCTGCATACAAGGGAGGTGTTTACTTATATGTATAACAGAGATATATTAATGATCAGGGACGTATCGTGTCGATAATGTGCGCTTGAGTACCATATAATTATATCGCGGACTTGTACCAGACAGACTGTACAATAAGTGACGAAAGCACCATTACTGCCATAGTTTTAGGCATGAACTTTGATGGCCCGTTGTGGTTGACCTGGTTGAACAAGTATCTACGAATTATGATTATCATGTGGAGCCATATGTTGTGGGACATGTAAATAAATTGTCAAAAGTCGTCAATAGGATCTAGGAGTGATCTACAATTATTTCACAAGTTTCTGTGTTCGTTACCATTTAACAGTTGAACCATTATTACCCTATATTCGCTTTACCAATATTATGTAATACCAAGATAAAATGGAACGTCACATATACTAAAAAGAAACAACCGATATTTCGTTGCTTAATCCTTTACTTCTATTCCTTGAACTTTTATGTGTTTGTGTAGTTTTTTATATTTTTATTTCCTGAAGTTAATAAAGATTTCACCATTCGACTGAGCTTCCTTGTTTCAAAAACAGACCGCGTCTACCCAACTGCAAGATTGGTTACGTGACTGAAGTTATAGACTTCACTATACTAAGTCCAGCTTTATGAGGTGGGTGACAAGTTCCCTTCCTCGCTGCCATTTCTTTTTCTAATCCAAAAGCAGAGTCAGATACCCATTTACAGCTGGGTAGATTGGAGCGTGGCTTTCAGGTGTAAATTCCGGTACCCAGTAACTTTGCCGCGAGTGACAAAAGCTCATACAACCATGCCTATCAGACGATTTCTGACTTAAGGAAAGTGTCACATTGTCGTGTGGTGTGTATTGGGGCAACTACGAGAGTAGTTTTTGCCAGGAATAGTCTATGAGATATTTGATATAAGGTCTCTAGAAATTGGCTCGTTAAGAAAGAATAAAGACCTATTCGAGATAGGGACAAGAAGACAGGAATGCGAATGCTTTCCACTAGACAGTGTTTTCTAATTAATTATGGAAAGAGTTCTGTTTCCCCACGACCTTAGCTTCTGCCTTAGATCCCGTAAAGAAAAAGCCCCCAACCTCATCTGAGTAGAGAAATGTTCCTATATGTGAATATGTAACACCGACAGCACGAGTGATACATTAACAAACTAGATAATGATCAAACGATCGTTGGGTTTATTAATGAAATATCCACACATATAGGGTTAGTAATGGTTAGAACGTGATGATGGTGAAAGACGATTCACGCAAAACACACAGATGAGATAATAAAATTGCAGTTAATTAAGTAGTAGTTAATTAAGAATGAACTGGTGCAAAGCGAAATGATGATGATGTGATATGATACGTGTTACCAAAATGGCGAATAATCTACACAGTCCATGTGTCTCTAAATGCTTCTTATTGATATGCAGAAAATGTACCAAGTTGTTATACGTTATGTCGAGTGGGGTATCTCTAAGTCGAGGACGTTCTGATGAAAAACTGTTGTCGGACTGAGAACGTTGACGAGAGATATATATATATATTCCTTCACTGTTTGAGTATATCTCTGTAGTGTTGATCACCAGTTAATAACTGTCATATGAACAAAAGGTCTGTTGTCTAATCTCCCGAGGGTACTGGCCAGACTGGATATCTTCACGAAATATTAGTGATATGTAGACTCATAACCTTGCGTATTTAGTCGTGATTCATAAAAATACTTTAGAGTCTGCTTCATAGAATGCGCTTAAGAGTGCGTTGCACTTGGTATAAATGTGAGATTCCACTTTTGAGCTCTTTAGCTTGACTTCAGATAATAATGATCTTTCGAGTGATTTGAATTTATGACTCTGTATTGAACTTGTGATAACGATGTATTGAACTTGTGAGCCAGCAGTATATGGTGACGAAAAATGCTGCGTCCACCTTCTGACTTGTGGGTGAGACAATATTCCCTTTTAATTGAGGAATGAAAGATGTCCTTTGGCGAATTCTGCTAGCCAAATGTCCGTTTTTGATAACTTATTTCTGGTTAGACGTCAGACACGTTGCGTGTAGACTCAGACTTCAGATGAACTGAAGACACACAAAAGTCTTCGTAAGTTTTTCACATTTAACATCACTGGTTGACTTTCATTTATACTACTGCTCATTATTGATCTCTCTCTGAGTTCAATTGTAATGATGTTAAATATCTTGTGCATGAGAGTGTGTGCGCATGGGAGACTGTGATGATGATGAAGGTGAAGTATGAACTATTAATTACCTCCTATCATCCTATCATCTTCTAGGAAAATCTTCTGATTTTAATAATCAGTTATGCAAAGAATTATTTGAAACTCTATCTTTCGCACATTTTAGCTCTGAGGTTAAAATAAACAAAAATTAAGAAAATGTATTAATAATCTTTATAAGATCTACTAACCTTCTTTTCCTTTCGCAAAATCTTTTAAGAACACAATTCATCACAGAACTGAATTATATCCACTCTGAATAAACACGTGTGTTTAGGCTAGGCGTTTTTGGGTTTAATCTCTTCCTCACAATGTAAAAACTGGACTCCTTCCTCTAGCAAGCTACGCGGTAGATTATATTTCTGGAAGTTCAATGTGGGTTTCTTGGATCCCTGACATCCAGCTCAGCCCATACCAACCAATCCTTAATAGCCCCTCTGGTCACTCATTCACAGGATCGCTCTTGTCCCCTGTCAGTCCAAAAGTGGGTGTGGTTTGACAAACAGGTATGGAGATAATTGGCGGGCTAATGCAAAAGTGCTGTCAAATTGCTGTCACCTTACTCTCTGATTGTTTATTGTTCACCTGGCCAAGCTGGGCATCCAATGTGGTAACCCAACGCTTGTCTGAACAGCGGCCGACCAAAGATAACACCATTACAGCATGAGACGTTTTCACCTGGCCAATCTGGGCGTCCAATGTGGTGACCCGTCCCTAGCCGCAAAGATATGTCTGATTGGGATGACCAGGGATGGTCATAAGCAGCTCAAAAACAAAATCCATGGTGATATCACGAGAAGAAAGAAGACATCAGATTAAGCTGGGAGAACAGGTCCTGGAGCAGGTCGACCACTTTAAATACCTCGGAGCTATTATAGACCGAAAGGGAGGCATCAAAGAAGAGTTGGCCACTCGAAAAGCAGCAGCTGAGAGACTTTTTCAGGCCATAAATCGAGGATTCCTCACCAAGAGAGAGGTTGGTAAGAAAACGAAGATGGCTGTATACCGCTCCACCTATGTCCCAGTCTTGACATATGGATGCGAGTCATGGGCAATGACTACAACCCATAAAAGCCAGATCTAAACCTCAGAAATGAGGTATCTGAGGAAGGTGGTTGAAGTAACAAGAAGAGACATGGTACGCAACCAGACGATACGTCAAGGCCTTAAATCCTACCCCCTGCAGACCCAAGTAGAACATTCCCAATTAAGATGGTTTGGCCATGTCTGCAGAATGGGAGAAGATCGGAGACCACGACAAGCATGGGAAACAAAGAGACAAGGATCCAGACCCCGAGGATGACCCAGAGTCCGCTGGGAGGACAACATTAGACAATCTTTGAAGGACCGAGGACTAGAATGGAACCAGGCCAGGAGGAAGTCAGCCGATAGGATAGTCTGGCGCTGTCTCTTCCAAACCTCTACACCTCACGGTAGAAGGGGAACGACTAAGTAAGTAAGTAAGGGATGACCAGATGTGTTTTCACCAGATTTATCACGATGCAATGTGGGCTTCAAACGATAATGTCAGGTATGGGGACTCAATCAAAGGACTTTATTTCCCCCGATGAAAGAACAAATGTGGTTCTCTAGATACCGGTCGCGAGTAATCACAACGATGAAATAGCAAATGTGGGATCGCAAATGTGGGATGAAAGAGCAAATGTCGGAGAAAATACAATACGAAAGATGCAGGAAAAGATAGAGCAATAAGGCCTTTGCGCTCGTTTATCACACACATAATGGATTGGGGCGAGCCCTTCTTCTTCATAATCTCTGTTTCATTACGGCAGTAATCGGTACATTTGTGGTACGGATTTTATTGCGTGCTTTCAGTTGTCGTACTTTCTTAAGTAGCAGATATTTGATATTGTCAACTCATTTTGACACTCCTTGTAGGTGATAATAATCACATTTTGCTTGATGCGGCTCAGATTTGCTGAGACTAGAGCAGGTGAAGACCAATGTGGGTTTGCTCAGTTTCGCATGATTCCGTTTTCTCAAACTGGGCCGGATGATAAAATTACTCGCCCGTAGTCGGTTTTCGTTTGTTCAGGTAACAAATAACATGATTACCCGTCTGTGCAACACATTTGGGAACGACACCTTTCCTGTCCACGACATTACTTTGTAAGAAAGTAATAAGTGTTACGTCTGACACACGTTGTCGTATGAGTTTAACGACATGTTTGTGAGTTCGTACACAGGGCAAGCGAATGTTTGCAGCCCCTTTTAAAAAAAGTAATGTTTGAAATCTTGCACTAGACGAGTCATGCAAAATATTCAAATCAGACTGGCTGATCATTTGAGCTCGATAACAAACAGAGCGAGATAGGACCGTGAATACAACAGGCGTTTGTTCAGTGTTCCTTCACTGTGAAAATTTACTCTGAGGAATCGCTTGCCAAGAAAAATAAGACTTGCCAGAAGAAAATTCAGGATTACCATTTATCAGACCGGACTTTTATTGGAACACTTTGTAAGACTTAATTCAGATCATTACTGGAATCAATACAAAACACCAGAAATGATAACATGATGAATGAGATCAGATCTGAGCTTAACATCATCCAAAGGTCATCAACCATTGCCCTTCAGTGGTTACCCTCCCATTGTGGAATTGCTGGTAATGAGAAAGTAGATGCTCTATCAAGAAGTGGCAGTAAAATGGAACAATACAGCCATCCATTGCCGTATCGGGAAGCAAAAACCATAATCCACAATAAGTACAAAAATCAGTGGAAGGAGGAAGGGGATATGTACAGCAGAGATGACCCAATACACCATCTAAACAGATACCAACAGACCACAATGTTCCGCCTGAGAACCGGCCACTGCAGATTATTGGGACATCTCTATCGCCTCAAGATATCCCACACAAATGAATGCCCATGCGGAACAAGAATCCAGACCCCAGAACACATTCTCCAGAACTGTCCAACCCACGAAGAACCGCGACGTGCGACCTGGTCAAGGGGTGCTAAGCTCCAGCAGAAGCTATAGGGCTGCCGCGCCGACCTGGTAAAGACTGTGGACTTCGTCTGGCGACAGGCCTGTAGATTTAGCATGACTACAAACTGAATGCAGAAGAAGAAGAAGAAGAAGAAGACTTAATACAGACCAGGAAATCCATTTTTTTTATAAGGAACCGGACTCTGAGGAAACTGCACACAAAGTCAAAGAGGGAGTTTTAGTGCTAAATTAACGACCCCAAGTACACGTGTAAGAGGCCTAACCTAGTGCATTAACTTATTCATCTGAGCAAAAACGTCTGTGAGCCAAGATTGGCGTAAGTTGTGATTTTACATTCTATATTTCATTACTAACAAGTAAAAAAAGGGTAAAGGATCCCGTTACACGCCCATTGGGCATATTGGGAATATGGTGTTAGGCCCATATTTTCTTGATCATCGGCACACTAGGGGTGATGTGGTCAGCATCACACCGGCCGCCTTGACCTTCCCAGAAGTTGCTCTGGTACCCAGTTGGGGCTGGGTCGACCCAGGAGCCGTTTGCGGTCTAAAAAAATCCCACCTCATCTGGGGATCGAACCATAGACCACTGAGCTAGGAAGCCAGTATTACTAACATGTGAACTAACATATATGTATATATTACCATGTGAATTTTAATGTGTGACAAGTGCTAGGAATGTCCAAATCATTTGACGCTGGCAACCTCAGAGTATAGAATGATGATTTCATGAACCGCCACTGCCAAGGGCTGGTGATTGCTTTATTGCTAGTTTCGTAAAGAGAACTAAAAGCATAAAGTAGTCCCAGGTTCCATTTGGAACAGGGAGGAAAAGATGAAAGAAATGATGTACATTCTAATTATAATATCTACATTTTCGGTCAGTGTAAATGTAAACGAAAACATTTTCACTTCAAAATTAAAGGAAGTTACAAACTTTTCAATCAGCGTAAATATAAATCAAAACATATTCAATTTATATTGTGAACACTTTTCAAACAGTGGAAATGTAAATGTAAACATATTCTATCTGTATTATTTACCGTTTCATTTAATTGTAAACTCAATATATATATATATATATAACTGTTCAATTTAAATGTAAAGAAAGGCTTCTATCGAGAGCTTAAGTTTAATACTCATCATAGAAATAGGGGAGCACATAACTATGTGTCAGAAAATGCAATACTTAGGAGAGCGTTTCGCTTCTATTCTTTCATCATAGTTATTGGTGGTACCAGCAGAAAAAAACTTTCTCTGGAACCAAGTGAAGGTAGAAGTGGACTGAAGTTGTGCGAGACGCCATCATAAGAGGATCTAATAGACAGACGCAGGACTAGTTTGGCCGTTACTCCTTGACGTTCTGGGAACGTGCGGCACCTTTAACTTTGACCAGCGACGAGCGTGAGCAATGTAACAAGAACCAACCCATCAGAAGGAGCAGAACCGTCATTGGCAGCTAAGTTCAATCTATATGCTGCCACTTGAACTTCTCTTTTTTACAATTTACACCCCATCACAACCGTGATGATAACTTTTTCTTGATCCATAACCATTCCAATTTTTTAACTGTTAAACCTAAAGTGATTATTAAATTGTGTTATTTGTAATTATACAAATGTAACTACGATTTAATCATTTCTAAATGTACTGCATGTTTGTCTCAGTCAATGTACTAAACACACTCTAAACTGAGCTATACCAGAATAATAAGAATTCCCATTCAGAGGTGGGGGCTTAAACGAGCTAACATAAACCATTGCTTAATCCTTCACAAAAGTTGTCGGCAGATTCTAGAATTAACGTGCTCAGCCAAATGCAGGATTATTTTCGCTTATCCGAATATTGTGTGAAATCTCCGTTGTGGTAGAAGCGTCATTGTAGCAAAGTTAGATTTTGCTGGGGAGGTTATGATGGTATCCTAACAAAGAATGAAATCGGTGTCTGCATAAACTGTGTGAGGTCAAGCACATGTAGGCCCCTGACTCTAAAAGATGATGATGATGAATTATGTGCAGGGAACCTAACGCTACCTCCCTAGATCTCACACGGTCACTCTTGTGGCTCTAGTGTATGGTGTATGATGTACCTAGTGTCTAGGGGAGAAATGAAGTGATGGTACACAACACAAAAACAATTTAAGTTACTATGAGGAAGTGAATAAAACCTGTGGTTAAGTTTTTCTTTAAATTAAATTTTTTGTACAATTTATTTTGCCTGTCCAGTCAAATCCTTTGGACAGGTCTTTGAAAATGAGGATAAGATAGTTTACATAAAAGATTAACTAAAATTTTGCCCAAATACTACAATGTTATTATATGTATTTCTTATTTGAATGTTCACAGCTTAAATTTATTCTTCTAAGAGAGAGAGAGAGAGAGAGTTACTGTGTATGAGGGGCTGTAATGTCATCATACCCCACAAAGGTCCTGAGTATGACTTGAATTATCAAGGTTTATTTAAACCGATTACATGCAGTATAACTTAGAGCGAAGACTGTTTTCCCCGGTTTCAACTGTGATTGCAAACGCTACAAGGGAGGCAGAAAAAGGTTAGCGTGTTTAAATGGTAGCGCCCAAATGGCCGGTTTAAACAAGACCGGGATGGAAAGAATCGGTTGGGAAACACCGGAAGAATAAATTATCGAAGTTTTGTATGATCGACAGATCGGGCAGAAAGGGTGTTTTTACAGAAATTTTTGTAAACATAAACTGACCCAGCCAGCCAATAGAATCGCTTGTCTTCCTTTTGCCCGCTACCTGTAATAAAAAGGGGAAACAAATCTGGAATATTTCTCTTGAACCGCCAGAACCCAGCTCCTTCGCCAATTGCCAGTGAAGCAGACTGCATGGGTTTAATTAAAAGCCTGTTGAATCTGAGATTGTGGGTAAGAGAATTAAGTCATAATATGTATAATATTAATTACTAGTGGTTAATGGAAGTGATATTGTGTGTAAATCTCATTGTGTGATTCGTAGAAGGAAAGCTACTTTGTGCTGTACAAATTATGTTCGACTTTAAAACTAAGGCCGGAAAGAATGAGGGGTGTTAGTTTCAGAAGCTTTTAAAGCCTTTTCTGATTGCTGGACTAGACTATACTATCAGGAACTAGTAAAAAAGGAAAGATTGTAATTTAATGTATTGTTTGAGTAGGCCTAGACACTCAACACTCACCATAAGGCCTATGCAGTTAATGATGTCAATTATGGACATATTAGGAAAGTGTGTGTGTTGTAATGCTGTAATGCTGTGTTATATTATTGCATAAAACTTATTTAGACACTCAACACTCACCATAAGGCCTATGCAGTTTTGGTGATGTCAGTCATGGACATATTAGGAAAGTGTGTGTTGTAATGTTGTTATATTATTGCATAAACCTATTTGTCACTGACTGAGTCTACCTTTCCTGTGTGTTGTATCATTTGTTATATTACTTATTTGTCACTGACTGAGTCGACCTTTTCTGTGTTACCATCACTTATTCTGAACTGCCTCACTAATCTACCATCTGGGTAGGAGGATTTTAGAACCCGATGCTATGTAAGACCTACTACATTTCAGGTCAGAGGTATCCTGTCACTCATCTTGTTAGCAGAGAAGAACATTGGTGTTGTACCTAGCGGTGTATGATTTAAACAAGCACCCTGTACCTACATCAGTTGGAAGAGTGGGGACCCTCAGTGTTGGGCTTCTCCATCTTATATTCTGGCTTCAAGGAAAAGGCGGAAGCGAAGAAGTTAAGTCATATTAAACAAGACTGACTCGCAGAGCATTGGCGTACCACACCCCAGTTATAGTAGTAGTGATGTAAACAGTGATGATTAAATTAGTAACAACATAGACTTTAGTCAGTGTGACATTTTCAAAAGATACATAACCTAGAAATATTTGAAGTCAAGTGATATCAGTAACAGTGAAGTCATTATGTACAGTTGTGACAATTTCAAACTGAAGATAAATTCAAGTACCATCATTAACATTGGTTCCAAAGGATTAGTTGCACTAAGACTTTTCATAACAAGGGCCTTAACAACTAGGAAAAGACTTTATTTGTAGTGTTTGACTTTTTTTGGTGTAGATAAACATCTAAACAGATGACTGTACATAAATAAAATTAAGAAAATTGTAGTGCACTGTTTTATTACTTTATGTCAGCTTTGAATTACTTTGAATTTAATTAAATCCCCTAGATACAATAACAGCCCATAGGTATAATTCTGAGAGGGGCACCATAGAATTCTGGTACTGAATATTACTATCTCGGCCAGAAATTCTTTACAGCCTGACTTTATACCTATGAACTCTATACACCATTGCTCTTTTCTGAGAATGGGGTATTTCTTTTAAGACCAGACTCTTCTCTGGCAACTATCCTAGTATCACCTGATACACCTGGTTGTCTTATTCTTCATAATTGAGAAACCTCTCGCGACACTGGGACGCTCGTCTGGGATTGTTCCTGTATATTCTGAGCCTGCTGTTACCGTTTAGTGCTGTCAAGTGGGAAATTTTTGATAGTAAATTTTTGGTAGGGCAGGATTAAGAAATAGATTTTGAGTACCATTGAGTACAAATTAAGGTGTGGTACATGTGACGCGAAATCAGTCATTAATTAATTAATTAAGAAATTAATTTGATTAAGTGACTAATTATTTTGGCAAAAATTTTTTTTTTACTTTGTATTGGTTGCAACTAAATTACAACATTGCCATGGCAGATTTAGTAAAGTTCAGGTCAGCAACACTGCAAGTGGGGAAAGAGCTTGGGATGACTGGTGATCTTCTGATCCAGTATGTTACGACTGAATGCGATAAATTCACAGAAAGGGAAGATAAGCAGTTAGCACGGCAAGCGGAAGCTGAGAAAGAGAATAAGAAACTGCAATTGGAGGCTGAGGAAAGAAGGGTTCAAGCAGAGAGAGAGGCTGAGGAAAGAAGGATTCAAGCAGAGAGAGAGGCTGATGAAAGAAGGATTCAAGCAGAGAGAGAGGCTGAGGAAAGAAGGATTCAAGCAGAGAGAGAGACCATGAGCTAAGATTAAAAGAGCTTGAACTTCAGGCAACTACCAACCACAATGGTAGTAGTTCACCTCATTTGGACAACAGCTCCAGCCAGAGCACCTCAAATGGAGCCATGAATTTTCATCTGGATCCATTTGTGGACAAAGTTGACGCAATCGAGGCTTATCTAGACAGATATGAGAGATTAGCGACTACTTATGGTCTAGAAAAGGAAAAGTGGAGTCTGAAGTTATCGCAAGGTTTGCGGGGAATTGCGTACGATGTCTTTTTGAAATTGCCAAAAAAGGATCAGGAAGATTACGAAGCCCTGAAGCAGGCATTGCTTGTTCGATATGAACAAAATGCTGAAGCATATAGACGGCGCTTCAGAATGGCGAAGATTCAACCAGGAGAGACGTATCAGCAGTTCTCAGAAAGATTAGAAACTTACTTACTGAGGTGGTGTAAGTTAGGAAACTTCACCCTAGATTTTGAGGGGCTAAAGGAAATGATGTTGATTGAACAACTATTGGATTCCATAACCCCAGAAACTAAGAAGTTCCTAATTGAGAACAAGAGAGACAGGTTGGCTGACATAATCACATATGCAGAGAGCCACCACCTGGCTCAGTCCCTGACTCAAGGGAGTAAAAGGAAACAGGAGGGAGTTAAGCAACCCCACACTCATAATAAGTTTGATCAAAAGGACAATGCAACCAAATACAGGCCAGGATATGATAATAAGGATAGGAACCCACAATTTCAGGATAGGAAACCGTACAAAAAGGAAGAAAAATGGTGCAAAATTTGCAAAATGAATAACCACAACACGGTGGACTGTAGGAAGAAAAACACTCCTCATCATGCTGCATGTTTGAAAACAGGGAGTAGGGATAGGCAGGAACTGACAGGGAGTCAGAATGGCCTCCACCACCCACCTGTAAAAGAACTGGTGACCGTGAATGGCACTAGTGTGATATGTTTATATGACACAGGTTTGGACTTCGACTCGGTCGTGAGTTCTACTCTAGTGCACCCTGATCAATATACCACAGAAACAGTGGAGATTCAAGGGGCAACAAAGGAGATTGCAACCATGACACTTCCCATAGCAAGGATCAATGTGGTATCTCGTTATGTGGAAGGAGTGATACGCGCAGCAGTAATTGATGAACCTATCTACCCGCTGATACTGGGTTGCAGATATGTGTTCTTAGGAGATCCAGAAAAACCTGTAGTCATGGCAGCAGTACAGACCAGGTCAAGCTTCAGGAAAGAGGAGGACAGTCCAATAAACACTCATCCAGAGGAGATGAAAAAGGCTCAGGCTGAAGATAGCTCATTAAAGCCTTGTTTTGGCAAGTTGCCAAAAGCCCATAACCCCCCAACCAAAGGTGAGTTTTACATGAAGAATGGATTACTGTATAGAAAAGCTGGAACAGACCCCAATGGGCATGGACAGCTAGTGGTACCATCTTTGTATAGAGCAAAGGTTATGGAGCTAGGACACGCTATACCATTAGTGGACACATGGGAATTGGTGCCACTGGACAACGGATAGCCTGTCACTATTTCTGGCCAGGGATTACAGAAGATATAAAAAGATATGTTAAATCCTGTCCAGAATGCCAACGTGTAGCTCCAAAGCATTGGACGGCACCTGCAACTCTAGGAGAAATGCCTATCATGGGGACTCCTTTTGAAAGAGTTGCTGTGGATATTGTGGGACCTCTCACTAGGACCAAGAGGAGGAATAGTTACATTCTAACTCTAGTAGACACATGTTCTATGTGGGGAGAGGCAGTAGCCATGTCTTCAATAGACTCTAAACATGTGGTAGAGGCACTTCTTGCAATATTCACAAGGTTAGGTTTCCCCCACCAAATCTTGACTGACAATGGTTCTCAGTTCAAGGGGAAGCTAACTGAGGAAGTATTCAGGATCTTTCAAGCCAGGCATTTTCATTGTTCTCCCTATCACGCACAAGGGAACGGTCAGGTAGAGCGGTTCAACGGTACGCTCATTTCTATCCTGAGAAAACTGGCACATGAGACACCTGATACTTGGGATCTCTACTTACCGGCTGCCTTGTTTGCATACCGGGAAGTCCCACACAGTTCAACAGGAATGGCTCCGGCAACGTTGTTATTTGGCCGGCCCATAAAAGGTCCACTGGAAGCATTGCTGCGGACATGGACTGATGAGAAAGCAGAAGAGACTGTAACCTCATCATATCAGTATGTGAACGAGTTGACATCTCGTCTTAAAACTGGCTGGAAGTTAGCCAATGAAAATCTTCGTAAAGCCAGAAGGAAACATGCTGCTTACTTCAACAAGAGGGCTAAGGATAGAGAACTTGCAGTTGGAGAGAAGGTGCTTCTTCTCTTACCCAGCAGTAACAACAAACTGCAAATAGGATGGCAGGGCCCTTATACTGTTCTAGAGAAACTGTCTAGAACCAACTATAAAATAGACAAGAAGGGGAAAGAGAAAGTCTATCATATTAACTTACTCAAGAAGTATTATGATCGAGCTGCATCTGAAAGTGCCCATCTTATGACACTGGCCATTGCTACGGAAATGAAGAGCGAACCTCTCACCTCATACGAGTATCCTTTGAGGCCGTGTGAAACGTTTGAGCAGGCGAAAATTAGTACTCACCTGACGAAAGGACAGAGGGAGCAGGTTAGGAAAGTGCTAGAAACCCATGCAGATGTGCTAACGGACAAACCGGGGCGCACATACTTACTAGAATATGACATGAAAATTTTAGACCCAACACCGATCTGCATGAAAACTTATCCTATACCCTTCGCCAAGGCACAGGCATTGAAAGAAGAAATAGAATACTTGTTGAAGGAAAACATCATTTCAGAATCAGAATCGCCTTACAGCGCTAGTGTAGTTTTGCTGAGGAAAGCAACCGGCGAACATCGACTCTGCATTGACTACAGAAAACTGAATGCCATAACAGAGTCACAGGCAGATCCATTACCTGACACAAATCAACTGTTCGCAAGATTGAATAAGGCAAAGTATTTCTCCAAAGTGGATCTGAGTAAGGGGTATTATCAGATTCCTGTCAAGCCGGAAATCAGACCATTATTGGCCT
The DNA here is from genome assembly GCA_024509875.1 of Oreohelix idahoensis. NCBI lineage: Eukaryota > Metazoa > Mollusca > Gastropoda > Stylommatophora > Oreohelicidae > Oreohelix > Oreohelix idahoensis. The sequence goes on along the minus strand of JAMPIV010021035.1, from coordinate 275,109 downwards.
TTAGCACTTCGGAGGGGCATTATCAATTTAATGTATTGCCTTTTGGTTTGAAAAACGCTCCGAGTGTATTCTCCAGGATGATGAGGAAGTTACTAGATCCCTTACAAAACTCAGCTATCCTCAATTTTATGGATGATATCCTCATAGCAACAGAGACATTTGAGGAACACATATCATCTCTGGAAAGGTTGTTGGACAGACTCAGAGAGGCAGGATTGACTGCTCGCCCCACAAAATGTTGTATTGGTTGCCAGGAACTGGAATTTTTGGGTCATACAGTGTATCAAGGAAACATGACACCTGACCCCAAGAATTTAGAAAAGTTGCAAAAAGCACCAAGACCGCAAACAAAGAAGGATGTGAGATCTTTTGTATCCTTATGCGGATTTTATCAAAAGTATATCCGTGATTTTAACACTTTGAGTGCTCCATTGACTGATTTAACCAAGAAAGGGAAACCAGACAGAGTTGAGTGGACAGCGGGATGTGAGAAGGCATATGCCGAGCTAAAAGAAAAACTCACCAGTAGGCCTATTTTGAGACTGCCAGACATCAATCAGGAATTTGTGGTTAGGACTGATGCGAGCAATATTGGGATAGGTGCCACGTTACTGCAAGGATCTCAGGCACAGCCTGGAGAGTTATTCCCAGTTGTTTATGCCAGCCGCAAATTAAATAAGGCTGAGAGGAATTACTCAACGGTTGAGAGAGAATGTTTGGCATTGGTCTGGGCCATAAAAAAGTTTCAGACTTATCTTTATGGTAGACATTTCGTGGTTCAATGTGATCACCAGCCACTGGTTTTTCTCGCACAAACTCGTCATTGTAACGCGAAATTGTTGAGGTGGTCCCTTTTAATTCAGCCATACTCCTTTACGATTGAGTATATCCCTGGATCTCAGAATGTAGGGGCAGATTTTCTTAGTAGGCACCCATCTGATCAGAACCAGGATGGAAAGAGGGAATAATAGATTCCTGCTGGATGATTGCCTCGTTATTGGTCTCAGATTGAAGCTCGACAGAAATCTCTCGCTTAAAAATTGGGGGGCTATCTGTAGCGTAGTCCTGAACCAATATCTAAGGGCAATTAACGAGAGCCTACCTTGCCTACCTATATCGAAATATGTCAACACATGTTTTCGACCAATCGCTGCACGAGCTGTAAACCGGTTTCGGAAACCGTAGGCTGCAGGATAGCGGGATGGAATCTGTGTTTTGGTAATATGTATTTGTGACTTCAGGTCAAAGGATAGGGCATGTCCCTCGGAACAGTGAGCACAATAAAATAACAGGAATCGTAAACTTTCATTAGATACATGGATTTAGTTGTAGAAGCATGGACACAGGAGTTTTGAGTGATTACATGCAGTATAACTTAGAGCGAAGACTGTTTCCCGGTTTCAACTGTGATTGCAAACGCTACAAGGGAGGCAGAAAAAGGTTAGCGTGTTTAAATGGTAGCGCCCAAATGGCCGGTTTAAACAAGACCGGGATGGAAAGAATCGGTTGGGAAACACCGGAAGAATAAATTATCGAAGTTTTGTATGATCGACAGATCGGGCAGAAAGGGTGTTTTTACAGAAATTTTTGTAAACATAAACTGACCCAGCCAGCCAATAGAATCGCTTGTCTTCCTTTTGCCCGCTACCTGTAATAAAAAGGGGAAACAAATCTGGAATATTTCTCTTGAACCGCCAGAACCCAGCTCCTTCGCCAATTGCCAGTGAAGCAGACTGCATGGGTTTAATTAAAAGCCTGTTGAATCTGAGATTGTGGGTAAGAGAATTAAGTCATAATATGTATAATATTAATTACTAGTGGTTAATGGAAGTGATATTGTGTGTAAATCTCATTGTGTGATTCGTAGAAGGAAAGCTACTTTGTGCTGTACAAATTATGCTCGACTTTAAAACTAAGGCCTACAGAATGCAGGGGTTTTGTTTCAGACTTTTAAAGCCTTTTCGCCGTAAGGCCTATCAGTTAAAAGAGGAAAATTGTAATTTAATCTTGTTTGACCTATACACTTCACCATAAGGCCTATGCAGTTAATGATGTGTGTATTAGTAAAGTGTGTGTAATGCTGTGTTATATTATTGCATAAAACTTATTTAGACACTCAACACTCACCATAAGGCCTATGCAGTTTTGGTGATGTCGGTCATGGACATATTAGGAAAGTATGTGTTGTAATGTTGTTATATTATTGCATAAACCATTTGTCACTGACTGAGACTACCTTTCCTGTGTTATCATCATAAACTTATTCGACCTGTGTTACCATCACTGAACTGCCTCACTAATCTACAATCTGGGTAGGAGGATTTTAGAACCCGATGCTATGTAAGACCTATTACATTTCAGGTCAGAGGTATCCTGTCACTCATCTTGTTAGTAGAGAAGAACATTGGTGTTGTACCTAGCGGTGTAAGATCTAAACAAACCAACTGCACCTACATCAGATGGACGAGTGGGTACCCTCAGTGTCGGGCTTCTCCATCTTATATTCTGGCTTCAAGGAAAAGGCGGAAGCGAAGAAGTTAAGTTCATATTAAACAAGACTGACTCGCAGAGCATTGGCGTACCACACCCAGTTATAGTAGTAGTGATGAAAACAGTGATGATGATTAAATTAGTCTGGAAGTCAACATAACTTTATCAGTATTGTGACATTCAAGTCATATCAGCTAAAACATAACATATGAACAGTTTGAATATCCATGATCCTCTAATACTGAAGATAAATTCAAGTACCATCATTAACATTGTAGTTCAGTGTGACATTTTTGTTCAAAACTTTTCATAACAAGGGAGCCTTTAACAACTAGGAAAAGACTTTTTTGTGTAGTGTACATGACATTTTTTTATTTTTAGGGTTTGTGTTTACACAAACAAAACTAAACAGATGACTGTACATAAATAAAATTAAGAAAATTGTAGTGCACTGTTTGTATTACTTTATGTCAGCTTTGAATTACTTTGAATTTAATTAAATCCCCTAGATACAATAACAGCCCATAGGTATAATTCTGAGAGGGGCACCATAGAATTCTGGTACTGAATATTACTATCTCGGCCAGAAATTCTTTACAGCCTGACTTTATACCTATGAACTCTATACCCCATTGCTCTTTTCTGAGAATGGCGTATTTCTCTTAAATGGCCTCAGTTTCCTCTGCTCCGTCCAGACTGTGAAATACTCATATAGTTATTTACTTTACTTTTAAATTTAACACAGCTTTTCTCAGCGTATCTGAATCAAAAATACAGTTCAACTGGCAATGAATAGTGAAAGCTTTTTACTAATATTTAGTAGCACTGGCCAATCGAAAGCTTGCGACTACCAGAATTCAAATGTAGTTTTTGAAAAACCAAAATAATTCCAAACATACTCTGCGTCTGGTAGTCGATTGGCCAGCCTGCTTTAGTTATGCCAATGCAAAACGATGTTAGTTTTTGGTAACAGTTTTCCTACCGCTCCCCTCTCCTTCTATACTCTTGTTTCCCAAGCTAATTGATTTTTCTCAATGCCTCTCTTCTATGCAGGTGTCCCCACTAACGTTAAGAAAAACAAAGCAGGAACAACAGTTTATCTGGTCGTGCGTTCGTAGACATTTAGTATTTTCTCAACAATTTGGGTAATACTGGGACTATCATATTATTTAAAACACATTCTTGCTCAGTGAATTCTAAGCTATACTACCATATATTTTTTATGTTCAGTTTCATTATGGTTTTAGATTTTCAATTTTGTCACCGGTCATCGTCAAATAAATATTTTACACAAGACGGCCATCTTCCCCTCTCGCTAGCATGTATTTTTCAAATAACTAACTTGTTTTTGTGACGTCAGAAACATTACCGCGAGGAGGCAATAAAATTGTCTGCGTGTTTTGCCTCTCTTGGCTTTGTCGCAACGTGTATATATGCATGGCAGAATGTGTCAGGCTAAGCGGGGTTGTGCATGGCGGGTTAAGAATTGGCGTTAATAATTTGTATTGTATCGTGTAACACTACCAAAAAATGTAAGGATTACTACTAAATTTGCGTTAAAGTTGACAGAATACGTTAATTCAGATAGTTATTTTGCGGCACACTTCCTCCAAATCGTTAATTATAAGTCTTGGCTGCCAAATGTATGCAGCAGATCTGGTAAAATGTTGGTAGTACGTTTTCGAAACCGAAACTAAAACGCGTGTTAGATTTTTACCGTGGAATCGTTCTATAGGCTTTAGCACTGCACAAAAGGCAGCGTTGCTGACGTGTGAGAGCATCACCGTCAGACACAATAGGGCTGGTTATATTTATTATCATTTTATGACTAAAATCTTACTGAAATGAACGATTATTCTCGCAGATTTTACTACAGTCATTAACCTTCTATTTACATATCTGCCAAGAGTAATCTTGTGCGAAGGTAGACACCTTTGAAGCCACTATTAAATAATCTTGAGTTTTGGCCACTGTTGGACCACTACTGCAAAGCAGGGAAGGCAATACCGTCACAGAGAGCAAAGACAGAGAGGAAGGGAACTATTCACCCCAACTGATTAAGCAGAGATCTATTTAAGGTAGGGTTCCCATAATGTTTTGTTTAAAAACCGGGACATTTCAAAATTTTTACCTAAAAAACCCGGGACATTTTGTAGAAAAACGGGACATGTTAAAAATTAAGGTAAAGCACAAAGAAATCTATTATATATTATATGTTGCACTTAAAATAAGATACTGGTATAAAAATACACACATTAACTAACACAACTTCCACTTTAAAAAAGAATTCTAAATTACAAACATACTTAATTAGAAAAATCGCACCTTTAAAAAATACACAATAGTCAAGTTTATATTTCAGATTCATCAGAATATTTATCAGATTTATGGGCCTGTTCAAGAAGAATTTTTTCTTCTGATATTTGGACATAGAACTCAGCACAAGAGAAATCCTTAAAATGGGTCTTTATAATGGTTAAAGCTTTCACTGTCTCAATTTTAAGTCTGTTTTTTTTCGTCTGACAAAAGCGCATTTATTAATGAAAAAACACGTTCAACAGCTGCATTGGATCCTGGCAGTGCCAAACAAAAACTAACTAGGCATTTCAGGTTTTCAGCATTTATATCCTGCTTTGTAAAATGAGCGAACATCTCACACCATTTTTCACTGACACTTTGATTCTTCAGTTCACTCCACACATCAAATTTGCTTTCACAATATTTTTTCACATATGCAAACTCATCAAAAAGGTCCTCTTCATTCACTGTAAAATTTGGTGACACTGTCTTCATGAATATGTAGCTTTCTTGGATGTTCTTCCAAGTCACAGACTCTTTTCCCTTCAAATGTATCCAATTCATAGACTGAAGAGGGCGTAAGAAAAATGGTGTACACCACTCCTGAATATATTCAATGCAGGTGTCATAGAAATCTACTGCATAGCTTTGAAAAACTTTTCAACTGTTATAAAACAGTTTTATATTCTGTATTGGTGAATTCGCAAAATGATTTGAGTTCCTCAACTCGTACACAATAAATGTGGAAATGCTGGTAAATCTTGTTAATTATTAACTGAAGATCAATAGGTAAGCAATCCGCAGCAATCTGCACAGCATTATGTATCACATAAAATCCGTTACCCAAAGATTTATTTTTTCAGGAAGAACCCTTAAAAAGCGGGACATTTGGAATAAATTCGGGACACCGGGACATTTTATTAAAAAACGGGACTGTCCCAGGAAAAACGGGACGAATGGGAACCCTAATTTAAGGCGAAGTCTCTAACACTTCACACCCCTTCGGCGATATCTACTATTGGACTTCCTTTACCTAATGACAATTTATTAACTGTAGGTTCTTTTTAAAAGTGGCGATCTCAGAAGACAACGAGTAAAAATAACTGGGAACTATTTTGTTGAGCGGATAAAGCTAGAGCAGGGCTGCTAACTAAAAATTACGGAAATTGGAATGACCGCATTAAGGCTATGGTAAACGGTAAATCTGATAATAAACGATAATATAGGTCATTACTCGGACACAGGAAAATACTCATTACCAGACCACACGGTCTTTTATATTTGGACGTGTGCCCTAATATAACCGACGGACCTTGTGTTTGAACGGGAAATCTAGATTGGCAACACTGTTTCTGAATGTTTGTAAACAAGAGGTTTTGGATCAGCACTAAAAGTATGTAGAGCAGCAGATACGGCGTCATATCAGTTAGCCAAATTGAAAATAAAACTTTGAAGATTCACTACAACGCATAGCCACAGACAAGAGGGTGGTATATCTTAGAAATCGGGATACAACTGACAGATTTTACAATTACAAAATCCACTAAGTACCACATGCTTTTGGCAACTTACAAAATGAAAACAAACAAGCAGATCATTGGCAACAGATTACAAATTATATGTCATGACACAAGTGGACAAGTTCTAGGAAGAAGAGAACGCACGGATAACAGCAGAAGTTGTCAAAATTGTGACAGGAAAAAACAAAAACATTACAGAACAGATCTAAACAGAAACAAAATCAGAAGCTCAGGAGGGAAGGATTATGCACTATACAGTGCAGTGCGAATAAGTAGAAGTCGCTGGGACTATCTAAAATACTTTTACTTGTCCGAAATTTGGCTTATCAGAAGCTTGCTCAAAGACGGACATTTCGCAGCCAGGAACAGAAAGAAGACTTGCAAATATTATTTTAACCGTTTCTTGCAACTTTTTCATTGATAAAATAACATTTTTGTATGTTTTCTACTTTTAAATAAAATAATATAAAAAATATTTTAAACACACGATTTTAAATGCACTAAAAACCCAAAAATAATTTTTCAAGGAGTTTATAGCTTGCAGTCAAATAATGTAACATCAAATTGACAAAAAGCGTGGAGCGCTTAAGCGCTTATCATATATTTTATCCGTAAGTGTCTAATGAAGTATAAAGCAGAAGTTAATTTCACGCAGAATCAGCACCCCACGCTATTTGTCAATTTGATGTTACAATTTTTGACTGCAAGCTATAAACTCCTTGAAAAATTATAATTATGGTTTTTAGTGCATTAAAAGCGTGTGTTTAAAATATTTTTATTTTTATTTTCTTCTTTTTAGTGTAAGAAAAATTATGACATACTAAAACATAAACAATATGTGTACTTATTGTAAATCTGGTCTAAAATTTCTTAAGCGATCCATTTCTTTTAGAGCGTCAATATAACACGGCTTTGTGTCTGTTAATTTGGTGCAATCAATTTCTTCAATTTAGAGATCCAACTCGACTTTCCCTTGATTCATAATTTTATCATTTGGATTGTTTCCCTTGATTTAGCTAGACACTTGTTTGAGTACTGCCCTGTTTTACGCATAGAAAAAAAATTTAGCACACCGCGTACTCTTGAATTTTTAATTAACTTGATTATGGACCCTGATTTGTTTACATTTCTTTACAAAAACAGTAATTACTCGTAATGTCATAATTACAATATTAAATTATTAAATAATTGACTGATTATTGTATTGTCACCAGGAATACACAACTATGCCATACGGGGCATACATCAAATTCCTTTAACCAATTGATAGACTCCAACTTTGAATTTATATTTACATAGATAACAAGAGAATTATTTATGAAATATTAGATCCATAAGGTTAAAATGAAAACAAAAATGATTTGTCAAGAAAAACAGCTGTTAATTAGTGATGTGTCCTCCTGGGAAAATATTAAGTTGGTGGATTTAAACATGAAAAGTCCGTATTATGTGCCAGTACTGGGTACTTAGCTTGCCATTTGTGACAGCGGCTGTCGTTGACTTTTGGTTAAGTCACTGCTGGTTCCAAGTAGAGTTTTGACTGTTCCTTCTCTTCAGGAGTCGAGTGGTTTGGTTGCAGCGCATTCCTGGAAGTGCCGGAGTAACTGATTCAGTTTGCCTCTTCGAGTTTCCTCTGGACCCGCCTGTTATAGATAGTGCCAAGTGTCGAAATCTCGCAATCGGTACCACAAAAAAAAACAAAACAGATAGAAAACAGTACCTCCCGTAAATCTTCAGTCTCCTGATGTAAGCATTATATATATATATATATAGATATATATATATATATATATCTATATATATATATATATATATATATATATATATATATATATATATATATATATATATATATATATATATATAGAGAGAGAGAGAGAGAGAGAGAGAGAGAGAATCTTAATAAGAAATGTTAGAATAAAAAATATATATACCATGATGTTATCGTGTAATCGTCATCCACTCCCTGCTCTCTGTGGAGCCCTGGACTACCACTGCTATTGGTTCCTTTTGAGGTATTCTGCACGAAGCAGTCGCCAGCTCCTGTACTGATGGTTTAAGTGGCAAGTTATTTTATATGGTGAGGTTGCCAGCTCCATATGCAATTGTCCAGCAACAAGCGATTCGTACATATACAAATGCAAGTATAAAATTAGAAAATGTACAAGTTACAACTTACCCTAATAGATTGGTGAATTAATATAACCAGACTTTAATGCATAGAAAGGCCGTAGTATGCCCTGCAACTGTGTAAGATGCAGTAATTCCTCGATGAGTTAATATTCCTAATTATTTACACTTGAGAAAGGTTCCTAAAACTTGGGATGCTAAATGTTAGCACTAAAGTTTTACTCTTTTTGTTTTTTAATTTTACAAGATATGTATTGTAACTTTGGCCTGTCATATACTGGAATCTTAATTACTACTTCTATTTTTGTTGTCCGTGATCTCCTGACAAAGGTAAGAAATGTAGTTGAGGAATTTTCAAAATGCGCTAGGTTTTAAAGTCAAAATTTGCGCACGCAAAATGTACCTCGTGAGGTCCTCTTGGGTGAACCCAATCACAATCAAGCTTAGGTTATTTTCCAATTTTAAACCAACCACAAGTGCGACGTCTTATTTTAGCAAACTCTCCCCTACCCTTTACCATCAACATTAGGGCACCACCATATAAGGTAATGACACGTACTTGTTACATTTATCCGAAACATTATGTTATTCGACCTGCCCTAAATATTAAATCTGATAAATCTTCTCCAAGGCTGCACTATGTATTTATTCCAGCAAGACATCTTGCTTAAGATTGTTAAGAGACCTGCCGTAAATCATTACGTGGTATGTCCTGATCTAATTTGCCAAGATTATTATAATCCAGATAACCTTAAGGTTTGGCAGTAATTTTGCATGTCGCTACCCACATTATCTCTTAGACGGCTATCGGTTTTACCAATATCAGACTCAATAATCAGATGACCGACATTACTTATGCAATCTAATGAGGTGATAGACGACTTAATACGTCTATAGCTGGCGTCGTGAGCAAACAAGTCAAGGTATCATTGTCTCGCGCCTTCGCTAAGTGTTTACTGACCACAAAGAAAAGATAAACAGATCAGGAATGTGACAAGCCTAAAACTTGTGGGTGTTTAGGTGTACCTAGTGCCCTAGATTTCTATATAGAGTGACGCTAACTATGTCAGAATCGAAAACGAGGCTGAACGACGTAGACGCCATTTTCGGCCAGACAATACCAGGGCTAGAAGGTTAATAAGCGTCGAGTAAGATTTTTTTTTAAAATTAATGAAGAAAAATATCCCGTTCAACCTCTGATGGGTTATAATTAGGATATATATTGTTTTCAATTCCAAATAATATGAACAACTGCCGATGAGAAAGTGGCATCACATTTGTCAAATCATTGTAAATAGGGACAATCACAATTATGCTAATACGTTAAATAAAAATAAAAAACAAAAAAAAAACAAAAAAACAAACAAAATCAAGATGAAACTCTGAACAAGAATTATATTAAAATGGAGGGGTGTAAAGGCCTGGTGGTTCCAGTTATATAACTGACTTTAACAGATATTTAATTGACTTTCATCTGTTAAAAGTCATATGCATTGTAAGAACAGCATCAGACCTTCACATTCCCAGACACTAATATTAACATTCGTTCGTGATAAATATTGTTTGACTATATTATGCAGTTCCCTAGGTCTGTCTATTCTTAACACCTCTTCTATATTTATAAGATTATACAAGGGGCTTGATATAAGTCTTGGGCCTGACCATGAAGGACATGTCACAGAGAGCTGAAATTTTGTATAGTGTTTATTCCTTTTCAATATAGCCACCGTCTGAATTGACACACTTCTGCCATCTCTGCTTGACCTTGAAAAGACCTTGGGAGTAGAACACCCTATTTTTCAAACTAAACCAGTCATCACTTGCCAGTATAACCTCTTCATCGCTGTCAAAATGATTTCCTTTTAGCGGTTTTTTTAAGATTTGGGAATAGAAAAAAGTCTGATGGAGCCAAATCTGGAGAATATGGTGGGTTTGGAAGAATTGCAATATTAAAATCGTTGGCTGCTAGCTGCACAGGCCGTGCTTTGTGAGAGGGCGCGTTGTCTTGAAGCAAATGAAGATTTTGAGTGCGCGTTATCCCTCGTTTCCTAGTAACAACCTTTCTTAGTTTTGTGAGAAGATCTGCATAGTACTGTCCATTAACTGTGTTGCTTCGAGGCAGATAATCTTTCAAAAGGACACCTTTGCCGTCCCAAAAAACAGTCAGCATCACTTTTCCTGCAGATTTCTGCGCCCTCGGCTTGACAGGTGTTGGGGAGCCCGGGGTTTTCCATTGCATGATGGCAATTTTGGATTCAGGGTCATAATGGTGTACCCAAGTCTCATCTACTGTCACCATGGTCTCCAAAAATTTTTGTGACTGACACTTTTTGAGCAACTGTTGACAGCAATTTACTCTCGTTTGCTTCTGATCACGTGTCAATAGTCGCGGAACCCAGCGTGCACACACTTTTCTCATGTTCAGTCTGTTGTGTAAAACTCTATAAACTGTTCTTTCATTTAGTTTTACTCTACTGGCTATCTCCACAATTGTCATTTTTCGATCCTGGTCAATGATTTTCTTCACTCTTGTTGCATTTTCATCGTTGTACTCTGAGGCTGGTCTACCAGATCTTGGCAGATCAGCAACATTTGAGCGGCCGCACTTAAACTGTTGAGACCAGTTTTTTACCGAAGTATATGAAGGACAAGAATCACGAAACACTGGTTCCATCTCCCTGTGTATTTCTGTAGGTGTTTTTCCCCTGAAACATCAGAAATTTTATCACAGCTCTGGCCTCCTTCTTTTCCATTGTTTTGTCAAATCTTTGGAGCAGCAGATACGGTCAATAGGGTACATTGCGCCGTGCACCGTAGCGGGAAAACCAATTGAAGAAACAAATGCGTACTTTACACATTCAGTGCAAATATGATGAACTTTAAATGTGCCAAGTTTCATCTTCCTCCTGTGACCCCTTCATGGTCAGGCCCAAGACTTATGTCAATCACCTTGTACATATATATATATATATATATATATATATATATATATATATATATATATATATATATATATATATATATATATATAATATATATATATATATATATATATATATATATATATATATATATATATATATATATATATATATATATATATATATATATATAGTACGTACGTATGTATGTATATATATATATATATATATATATATATATGCCCAATGGGCTGATCACCCGTTGGCTTGTCACACCGATTACGGAAACAACGGCAGATGGATCTATTTGTTGTTGCCCTAAAGACGCCGCTAGGCGTGATGGGAAACTACAACAGAGAAAATCAATCTGCTGTTGCCCTTAAGACGCCACAAGGCGTGATGGCCTCTGACTGCTTGGTCGGTCTTTGGCTAAGGACGGAAGAAGAAGAATATATATATATATATATATATATATATATATATATATATATATATATATATATTTATATATATATATATATATATATACACACCCACACATATATATATATATATATATTTATATATAATACATATAACATATAATTGTAAATTCACATATTATATATATATTTTATATAATTTTAAATTATATAATATAAATTATATAATTGTATAATTATAATATATAAAATATCAAAATTATATAATAAAATTTTATATTTGTAATATTTTATTAATATTTATTAAATATAATAACAAGATAACAAAAAATTATATAATAAATTATGCAATATTATTAATGTATAATAATAAAAATTATGTAATATATAAATTATTATATTATATATATATATATATATATATATATATATATATATATATATATATATATATATATATATATATATATATATATATAATAATAAAATTATATTATATAATTATATAATAAAACTATAATAAAATCTCCTGTCCAAAATATGTAATTAGATTTTGTTAAAACTATCTGTACATAGTCGCATTTTTAATGAAAACATAAACTGGTGTGATTATCTGGATCTAGTAAAACTGTCAGTGTCTACAACAGTCATCCACCAGTCAATCTAGGTAAATAGTTCAATTCGAAGGGAGTATGTTTTGCGAAGTGTTGCAACTCTAACGGAATATTTGTTGCTAAATAGTGGAATTCTAACGGAATATAAAATTCAACGGAGTATGTGTTAAAAATCCACGCTACTGATTCTTTTCAATAAACCGGTAAGTAAACTAGTTTTCTTCTTTTTGTTTTGTTAGTTGAAATACAAATAATAGTAGAAATATGTGCTACTGTATTTGCATCTAATTTTATTTCAAATTATTACCTAACCTAAACGAAAATGCAAATTGGGTCTGAAACTCGCGATTGGGTCCATTTTCCTGCAATACGGGTACGGCTGAAAATGGTGGCCAAATTTTAGTTGGCGTCACTCTATATAGAAATCTAGGGCACTAGGTGTACCAACCGGGGATACGATTATTTCGATAGGTGAAGGCGTAAAAGTAAGATAATGACCGCATGAAAAAGATGACATGCCCACCATCGTATCTGGCAGACATTCGGAGTTGGGTTGGCCACGTCCTCAGAAGAAACTCTGATGCCACCACAAGAACAGCTATGCTATGAACCCCTGAAGGAAAGCGAAAGAGAGGCCGACCAAAAACAACTTGACGGAGAACTGTGGAGGCTGAGATGCAAAAAACGAACCAGAGGTCGGGCACTGCACGAAGGATGGCCGCAGAGAGAGCAAAGTGGAAGCAGTTTGTTGCTGCCCTACAAGACGCCACCAGGCGTGATGACCATTCACTGATTTGACGGTCGACGGCTAAGGATCAAAGAAGTGGAAAAAGAAGAAAAAAGATAAAACGCATGGCACAGTGCTGGGCAGCAAAGATGGTCATAGACAAATTAATGACTGAATTATGATTGTCGTCACAAGTAAAAAAAAAGGTAAAGGAACCCGTTACACGCCCTTTGGGGCATATTGGGAATATGGTGTTAGGCCCATATTATCTTGACCGTCGGCACACGAGGGGTGATGTGGTCGGCATCACGCCGGCCGCCTTAACCTTCCCAGAGTAGCTCTGGTACCCATTCGGGGCTGGGTCGACCCAGGAGCCGTTTGTGGCCTAAAAATTTTCCGCCTCATCTGGGGATCGAACCATAGACCACTGCGCTAGGAAGCCAGTGCACTAACCACTATGCTACCGCGGCTAAAACATTAAAAAGTCTGCACGTCATATTTTACTAATCACAGATCCTGTACTGCGTTATCAGAGCATAACACAAACAAGCCCCCATGTATGTTAGCTCACGGATTCTCTAGGGTGACACAGAAGGAATACGACGACTGCTAGGTCAGGCATGTCATAAGAGGTTGTCCTTCTACACAAGAGGCTGGACTGCCTTATTATTAGCTGATCAGACCTAAGGGTCTTTTATATGTGGAGATGCGCCCTAATATAACCGATTAGGTTGAACGGGACACGCGCCTAGCTAAAACGAGGCAAAACTTTATTTTAAAACAAAAATGAAAAACTTTGTGGCAGGATTCCTGCAAGGGGACCAACTGTAGTGGTAGCTCTGTGCTCCGCAAGGAGGCAAACAAGGGAAAGGTAGACAATAACAAGAATAATAGGAACTCTGAATCATAAGAGACAGCAGATTTGTAGTTCCTTATAAAATGGGCACATCAGAAGCAAAGTGACGAATTTTTACCTCCCCCCTTTCCCCCTTTCCCCCTTTCATCTATTGGATACTCTGAGAACTGACCTTCTGTTCTGGTGTTGAGCTTTGAAATCTAGCATTTGTGAAATCTCTAAAGATTCAATACCACCCCATCCCCCTCCCCCTTTCCCGCAACCACCACCTCTTTCCGACAGTATCTACCACTGGACTACTGCTATATTTATTTAATACTAACTTTGCGGTTTCTATACAGACTTTATTTACAGCAAGGGATGGAACAAATGTGAATACAGGGAAATCGTTAGTATGAGTTACCACCCGCAGCCTAGGTAATTTCCGAAGCCTGTGATTGTAGTCGCTAGTGATGATGTTGTTGCCTTGTACTTCTTCTTTGTTCACTTTCATATAACCTCTTCAATTTCTTTCATCACGTTAAAGGCATGTCTCCGATTGTGATAACGCTTTCGGCGTTAACCCCTTAACGTTTTCCGAATCTGGTCGTTCACAAACATCTAAAGACTGCCGCCCGGCATCAAATTATTGTTTACAGTGCATCGCTTTCTTTGTCAAAAAATTATAACATAGTTATAACTTGGTCTTCTGAGAGGTCTAAATACGGGACTTCTCCTTAAGCGAAACAAAATTTGAGTTGGAACTGAAAAATTACCTTGACTTATCCCAAAATTCTAAATATCAGAATTCGACTTAACCGGAGTTCTTCAACACACCGAAAGAAGATTTTAGCCTGGACCTTCAGAAATGCCCATACTTAAGCGAAATTTGATTTAAGCCAGTTCCGCTTAAGCGGATTGCTCTCTATATAGAAGCAAAATAAATATGATTCAAATGCTATGACAAGATGTTCAATATGGGACTAATGGAGCAGTTCAAACGAGTGGAACAAGAGGTAAAACGATGCTACTGTTGTTGGGTATAACAAGCATCGAGAAAACCATTTGATGATAATATCTACGACAGTAATTGCAAAGTTTGTGGAAAATGAAGCACTGTGATAAAGAAGACAAACAAGTGAAACAAGAGATGAGAAGATGATGCTGGCGATAGATAAAACACACAGTGAGGAAACAAATTTAATAGCATTACAAGGCAGTCCTTGTTCTAGACTTCCTTGGAAAAGAGAGGTAGAGGTAGAAGAAAAAAAAAAAAAAAACCACACACACACACACACACACACACACACACACACACACACACACACACACACACACACACACACACACACACACACACACACACACACACACACACACACACACACACACACACACACACACACACACACACACACACACACACACACATCTTGAAAAGAGACCTCGAGAAAAAAGTGAAATCTATGAGGAAAACGTGGAAGGAACATGAGCTGTTGTCACGTGACAGGAGAACTTGGCTTGTATTTGTTGAAGGCCTATGCTCCTTGTGGAGCTAAAGGGTATTGACTGATTGATTGAAAGAAAATGAACACAATAGCGGCAGGTAATGGAGATAAGAGTAACAACATCAACATTAACAATAACAAGGAAGGGCGAAGACATAATCTGCCTGATGGTGATTTCTAGCTTCATTTACCACAAGCCTACTGTTGTGTTCTTTGTTCTTAATGCATGTCAATATTAAACTATGAATAGCATATTCATAACAGCTACTTGCTACCAACATCAGACATGGTGACTACCTAATTCAGGGGAGAGCGCAGTCAGTGCTATTACGATGAAGGTATGAAAATAGTTGCTAATGTCGCCACAAGGGGACGAATTTAAAGAAGAAGAGCACGAAGAAGAAGAAGAAAAAGTAGAAGAAGTAGAAGAATGTCGTAAATTTATTTTGAGAGAAAAAGAGAGTCTAGAAATAGTAGTCCGGTTTAGAGTGTAGAATGATGATGAAAACTCAGTGATAGAATATGTAGAGATTAAATAGTTGCTTCACAGCGTGCTGGAGGAGAGTAAAGACAGACTTATTTACGACAATTCGTCTCTCTCAATCTTCTCTTCCACTCTCCTGGTCAAACAATTATTTGCCAGTTTTCCAGACACACCTCTGCGCGTACACCGATTTGGTGTTTTCAAACACACAGACGACGTAGATACAAACTATATTAAACGAATAGGGGAAAAGTTTGGGCTTTTGGGTATTCCAACACAGTCCGAGTTAAGTTTATGATGTTTATTAATCTAAAAGATCAAATCACAAGAAAACAATATCAAGTGTTACATAAAAATTATCATAAGTACAGAAAAATGCAAATATCAAGGTAGGGAGGGGGTGAAGAAGATTGGTATCGACTAAGCCCTTCCCGCTTGTATTAGACAAAGATAAACCCAGTCTCAAGATAGATAGTTATCAGGAACATAGGTAATGTAACCCAACAGTGAATTTAATTACTCTGAAAGAGGTGTTACAATATTAGTTATGGTGGTAGACAAAATTTACTGTTATCCCAATGGTGTCTTCCCTTTCCTAAGCAAAGAAAAAAAAAGAAGGGGGGGATGAAACAGAGTTAACAAATTATCCCACTAAAGGAACACTGCCGGGTATACAGAAAACGTATTACCCGGTAGGCAAGTTAACAAATGGTTTGTTGCAAAAAATAAATCTCCTGTCATTCATGCACACTGTGAGGATCCACACTCATATACACCACACACTTACCGAGTTGCAGCATCAGTCAATCCCTTAGAAT
This sequence comes from Oreohelix idahoensis, assembly GCA_024509875.1. NCBI lineage: Eukaryota > Metazoa > Mollusca > Gastropoda > Stylommatophora > Oreohelicidae > Oreohelix > Oreohelix idahoensis. The sequence continues at coordinate 258,342 of JAMPIV010021035.1, read as the reverse complement.
GATAAACACAATATTTAACTCTTGACGTATGACAACTGTCTAGTCCTTCTATGTCCCGCCCCAGATAATGCGAGGATTCACTGAGAGCAAATATTCCCGCTTATCGCTGGACTTGAAGTTCTAAGAGTTCTTGTGTTTTATTATAAAGAAACGAGTCTATGGGATGGCACTGACACACTTCGACATAGGGGTGAAAAATGAGGTGATGGTATAATCCTTCACTGCGTGATGATAGCCACTGACCGGGAAAGTTTTTTTAATCCAGTGAGGAAAAACTCTGCTCGGTCACAGTCAGGTAAATCGGTAATCTCTCACAATAGAGCAGTATATAAACTATCGCTACTGGCACTGTTCATCTTACAGTTTATCTTACGGATTTAATTTGATGATAATAATCAAATGATCTTGGGTAGGCTTTCTTTCATGTAATTATGTTAGCTAGGCCGTACCGGACCACCACAAGATTTACTTTAAAAAAATGTCTCATCAAACTGTCTGGAAGTTTAAGAACCGAGTATGGAAACTCTGAAAGATTTCGTTATTGCTGGGATTGAAAAAGGTGATCATTCTAGAGAAAAAGATAGAAAACCCATAACAACATAATCATACTTTAAAACAAATAATCTTCTAAGTGCGCGATAAATTTCCCGTTAAGCCTATTATACACTCGAGTATTTAATTATGTATTTAATAAACACTGCGCGAGTTCTAGTGGTTAAATCACACATCTATAAATATAGGACTTAACTAAATTTATTAATTATAAATTCCTTCACGACTTTAAAAGTTAATTTAAGAATTAAACATCTATTATCTTTTGAAATAATATAATAGATAGATCATTATATTTACAACTGGAACTATTGAGATGGTTTAATTTAATAGGTTTAAATTAACACAAAATCCAATGAAATATAATGAATGAACTCGACCACTGATCACTTTACACAATATATATATATTACCGCTTTGCACAGAATAGAATTCACTGCAAATATGTATAAAATCCATGGGATAATCTAGCAAGATTTCAAATATCGCTAGTGCTTCCATCAAGTTCTGGCCAGCGAATGATGAAGTGTATTTCTAAGTGATCTGTATATCTACAACTGGAATGCAAGATGAGTGGGGCATGAGAACTTTGACAGCTTTTTTTGATCTCATGACTTTGGGGGATCTGACCGCCAAATCCAAAGAGAGAAGCCGCCCTCTGGTCTTCGTATCTTCGTTCGCTGCTTGCGTCAGCTTTCCCCGTTCGCTCTGGCTGCGATCGGTTCCGTGCTTAACACCGAGATGCGAAATCGTTTCAGGGACCACTACTGTCTTTGATAGCGCCGATAGTCTCCCCTGAAATCCCTCAGTCTGTCTCTTTGATCTCGTGCCGCATACTAAATGAGTCCCGGTCGGTTCGCTCTGGCGAAACGAAAGTTACAACAAATGTTCAGGGGTTCTAATGTTATGAAAAGCTAAAGGTCCCTTTAAATCATCCATCATATCAGGGAAAATTCACTTGTCAAACTAGACGTACGTCACAAAGAAGAAAAAAAATAAGAACAAGAACAAGAAAAAGATGTAAAAAATTAGAAGTAGAAGAAAAAAAAAGAAAAGTAGAAGAAGAAAAAGAAGAAGAAGAAGAAGAAGCAGAAGAAGAAAAAGAAGAAGAAGAAGAAGAAGAAGAAAAAGTAGAAGAAGAAAAAGAAGAAGAAGAAAAGAGAAAAAGAAGAAAAAGAAAAAGAAGAAGAATAAGAAGAAGAAAAAGAAGAAAAAGAACAAGAACAAGAACAAGAAGAAGAAAAAGAAGAAGAAAAAGAAGAAAAAGAAAAAGAAACAGAAAAAAAGAAAAAGAAGAAGAAGAAAAAGAAAAAAAAAGAAAAAAAAAGAAGAAGAAGAAGAAATCAAGTCGGTGGTGAGAAAAACATAATGCATGAACAGTCTACAGAAACAGAAAATAAAATTGTTTAACTCCTCAATAATCCAGCCGACACCTGCTGCTAAGAAAAGCTCCTAACATTATATTATCTGGTCTCAGAACGAGGAGAAGGAACGAACAAACGAAATCTTTATTTAATCAGGGTAAAGAAATAGGCGTTGTTACCTTTTTTCCACGTCTGCCCTGCAATAATATAAATCTGTGGACAGGCATCGTTAAGAAATGCTGAAAGAACATGGTATCTTCTTCCTGCACGCTCAGACGTCTACGTGAACATTTTCAAAGAAAGCGGTGGACAGCTTCCGGCTATTTACATCTCCATAGATTTTTATTTTTCTCCAAAAATGGTACTGGTAACGGCCATATGTGCTTTCTATGTTCCTCATATGTTGGACATCTTTGAAGCAGACGTTCAGCAGTCATTTTATCAGTGCCACATTTACACTCATCGGTAGTTCCTATCTTTATGTTGTTTGATAGATAATATCCCAATCTGTTGTGGCCCGAGCGGATTCTGAAGATGACCACTTGTTCTCTTCTGCTGAGCTGGTAATATGCATTATTTTGTGTGTGTCCCGGTTGCTCCGCATACCATTAGGATCTGGTTCTGATAAAACTCTTTGCCATTTCATGGAATGATAATTACCAAACCAACACACAAAACGGAACGCTTATTTTCTCTATACGTTTCAAGACACACGTAGAAAGACAAGGTGGGTAAATTAATAACTAACTCTGAATATTTCACACCTGAGTCGAGGCTGACTGTCGGAGTCGGCAAAAAACGACAAACTTATCTGCTGCTTCTGATTTGTGGGAATTCGTTTTAGCTCCAAAACCCATGTCCCGGAAGCAGTTATAGGTGAACTGGAGTGACTTAGTCCTGAACGGTTTAATGATGTGGTGTGAGATTCCCAAGTCACTGGCAGATACAAAGGGCGATAATTATTTAAGACCTTCTGTTGAATTTTTTTTTTTTAATAAGGGAGACTATAGCCTCTGTTACAAACTATAAGAACGAAGTTGAGAGCCAAATACACAGAAGATAAAGCGTTATGCTTTGTTACAATGGCTCTCTGTCTTGTTCTCTCTATTTCTCTCCTTTCTTCCCTTCCTCCTTTGGTAAAGAATATTATTAACGTGTTTCACAGTCGTGTTTGAAGACAGGAAAAAATAATGAAGAGGTGAAAAAAAAAAAGAAATGTGTAGGATTGCTGTCTCATTTTAAACTATAATTAAAGGTAAAGATAGTTCCGTAACAGATACTGCCGTAGGTGAGTGACGTGTTAGAGATTTCACCATGCTAGGTCCAGCACCGAGAGGTGGGGTGACCAGTTTCCTTCCTCGCTGCCTTTTCCTTCCCTAACTCAATGTCATGTACCCATTTACAGCTGAGTAGACTGGAGCGTGTCGGTACTGTGGTTCGAACCCGGCACCTGTGCCACGATAGACCAGAGCTCTAACCACTCTGTCGATCAGACGCTCATCTATAAGTTTTTATATATCATTTATAAATGTCACTGTGGTGAAGTACATTGATGCAACGATAAAATCATTAATTAATTATATATTAAAGTCAAAATAATAGCAGAAGAAATAAAATTAGTAAAGTTGTAACGCGTCTTCTTTACCACGCCAGAAAACGCATTGATTTAGGTAGGATAGAACATAGTGAGAAATCTTATCGCAGCGGTGGTAGTATTAGCCTTTAAAACGCGCCCGTCAAGGGTTAACGATAAAAGTTTGAAAAAGCTACTAGCGTACTGGTTCCAGGAAAGATAGAAAGAATAAAACACACAAACGCATAAGATTGAGAGAGCGGACACCTGCTGCCGGCTTGTCAAGTGTTAGAGGTTTGAATTAGCTACTCAGGCCAACAGTGCGAGACATGCCGTTAGCTTGTGTCGAAAACGATGTCGCAAGTTTGAAAATTTAAAAATACCCCGCTAGTCCAATACATTTCTAACCACAGACACTGTGGAAAAATATATATATGCACACACACGCTTAATTACTTCCTATCGGGAAAAAGGAAGATCTGAGGCGATTTTTATAACATTCAAGCAGTGGAAACTTAGAAAACAACGAACACCAAAATGGAAAATATATTGAATTCTTTATTAATATGTTTAGGATCATAAAAGTTAGCTAGTCTTAGAGCGGGTCTTGTCATGATGGGTAATATGCTTTCGAATAAAAAATCCGACAGATAGAAATAAAGTTATAGACAAAAGACGGTATTTGTTCGTACAGACAGACCAACACATGCTCGTTTGGACTTGCACTAACGGTGACTTTTTTGACGCGTCCTTGAAAAAGGCAGGAAAAGGTTACAAGTAGTCTGTTGTAGAATGGGGCAGACAAGGGGGAGAAAAATTATGGGATGGCTTAACACAAAATATATTTAGCAGTAGAGATCTAAGAATGAGAGAGGAAAAAACTTGGTAGTGTCCAAAAATCAAGTATGTTTTGCTTTTAATTTCAAATTTCAAAATTGTCGTTCGTTTATTGGCCAAAGCCTTTCATATTATTAAGAAAATTCAACGGCTTGACGCCATTTGTAGAAGATAGTCCCAAGAGCAGGACGTTGTAAATTTTGTGAAAAGTGATTAGCCTTATTAAAGCAAATATATATGAAAGTATAGGCATCACAGTTCAGCCAGCAATACATCTGGAATCTGCTATTCAACGTACCTGTGTTTTTTGTCATTGAATTCTGGGTCTTATCTGGCACTAGTCCGGGGCCATACAGAAAATTATTAATTGTACAAATTTATCTGAGGTGTTATTTCTTTAATCATAGACCTTTAATACTTGTTTGTATGGCTGTGTATTATTGTTAAAGTACCATCACACCACACTTGCATATCCCTAGACATTAGACGTAGCTATCATTCATATTAGTCAAGAATAAGTCTGTTTGAGGCCATAAGGCGGTAGCAGAAAGGTATCCTGATAACTCAACCCTAAATTTGTTAGAATCAGGAACCTTCACAGCTGGCCTCATTCAGTATACATTAAGCAAAAATATCAACATCATTTCATAACATCAAAACCCACCACAATAAATTGGGGTCTCTTCTTCCGAGATTTGAACTTGTTAGTGTTTAGAAATTTAAATATTGTAGCACTAGTGTCCCCAAAAGTTATAAAAGTATTTAAAAGGGAAAATAAAAGTTGATGGACTGTTGAGAGCCAGTAATTAGTTAATTAATTGGTTAATTAATTAGTTAGTGATAGTACTCTGTTTATTAAGAGTTTGAAAATTATATTAGATCATTTTAAAGATTGATATTATGGCCGACCTAGCAAAGTTCAGATCTGCTGCTGTGCTGGCTGCAAAAGAGATGAATACGGATGGACCAGAGTTGGTTCAGTATTTCACTGCAGAGGTGGATAAATTTATTGAACGTGAAGAAAAAAGATTAGAAAAAGAGGCTGAAAGAAAATTAGAAGTTGAGAAAGAAATAAAACGGTTGCAGATTGAGGCTGACAAAGAGGCTACGGCATTGGAGGCGGACCGGGAATCTGAAATAAAACGGCTCCAGTATGAAGAGAAGAAGTTGGAGGCCGAGGAAAGAAGACTGGCGGCTGAAAGGGAGGCTGAGGAAAAGCGATTGGCTGCAGAAAGAGAAGCTGAGGAAAGAAAACAGGCTGCAGAGAGGGAAGCTGAAAAGGAGGAGAAGAGATTACAGAGGGAGCACGAGCTACGACTAAAAGAGTTCGAATTTCAAGGCCATGCTCCTGAAAATGGTGCCAGCCCTTCTACCTCCGATGCCACTGCTAGTCAGGGAGCTTCAACTTCAGCTATGGGGTTCCATTTAGACTATTTTGTTGAGAGGGACGATGACATTGAGTCATTTTTGTCTAGATTTGAGGTTTTAGCCACCACCTATGGGTTGGAGAAGGAAAGGTGGAGTTTAAAGTTATCTCAGGGGCTGAGGGGAACATCTTATGAAGTGTTTGCCAAGATGAGCAAAGACGACCAAGACAATTATGACATGTTAAAGCAGGCTCTTTTGCTAAGGTATGAAAAGAACGGAGAATTTTACAGGAAAAAGTTTAGGAATGCCAAACTACTGTCGGGTGAGACCTATCACCAGTTCTCTGCACGTTTAGAGACGTACTTGGAGAAATGGACTGCTCTGGGGAAAACCCAAGATCTTAAAGGGATGATCCTTATTGAGCAATTGAGAGAGTCCATGGCTCCAGGCTTGAGAAAGTTTCTCATGGAACAAGGTGCAGAGAGGCTGGGTGAGTTACTTAATGTCGCTGAGAGGTATCAGGCAGCCCAGGCAGAGGTAACTGGTGCTAAAAAGAAACAGATTGACAATTTTAAGGCTCCACAAAACTCTAATAGGTTTGATACCAAAGATCAGGGGAACACAGGTTAGCACAATTTTGATAGGCCACGCAATGATTTTAGAAACAAAAACCCACAATTCAATGATAGGAAATATGATGAAAAAAAAACGTTTTCATCAAGGTAGATTATATTGCAAATGGTGTAAGAGGGAAGGTCATGACATCAAATTTTGTCATAAGAAAACTTCTGGATTTGCTGCTATGAAGATGGGGAACAAGGGAGGAAAGGACAAACCTACTGGACAGCAGGAACCTTATCACCCCCCAGTGTGTGAGGATGTAGTCTGCAATGGGGTCACCATTAGGTGTCTCTATGATACAGGCTTAGATTTTGATTCTGTTGTGAGTGCGCACTTGGTGAACCCAGATCAGTATACCACAGAAAAAGTGGAGATACAAGGGGCGACCAAGGACATACCACTTAGGACACTTCCCATTGCCAGGATAACAGTGAAAACTCGCTATGTGGAAGGAGTAATCAGAGCAGCAGGGATCGACGCACCCATCTACCCTCTGATATTGGGGTGTCGTTATGTCTTCTTGGGGGCTCCCAAGAGACCTCTGGTCATGGCAACAGTGCAGACCAGATCACAGTCCAAGAAGGAAGAATATGAACCTATAAATACTCATCCAGAAGAGATGAGGAAGGCACAGGCTGAGGATAGGTCACTGAAGCCTTGCTTTCAAAAATTGCGTAACTGCCATACACCTCCAAGCAAAGGAGAATTTTACATAAAGAATAAATTATTATATAGGAGGACTGGGACTAGAACAAATGGCCATGGACAGCTGGTTCTTCCTAAAATGTATAGGGCAGAGGTAATAAGGAGTTTACATGTTGGGAAAGATGGGGACCACGAGAAAATAGGTACCAACTGCTAAAAAGTAGCTCAAAAATATTATTGGCCAGATATGATGGTCATCGTTGAGAATTTTGTAGAAGCATGTGGCGTATTTCATGAGGGAACACCCACAAGTGGGAAAATTGATCAGGACCTAGACACGCCACGGGGCAAACTTAGGCCTGGAAATAAAAATAATTGTAATAAAGTAGACACAGTGGAATGGGAGGCCCCTTTTCACACACAGTCTTCACTCGAATGTATTAGAATGGCCACCATGCGACGAGCACCAAGAGTAGTTTTACCCCAGACTAAGCTGACAATCCCTCGGTCAGAATTATATAAACTGGAGGAAACGAAAAGAGAGCAAAGATCTCTCACAATGAACTTAAAGTGGGAAGAAAACCCCAAGAAAAGAATTGGTAGTGGTCGATTTGTGAGTGATGATTCTAGGAAGAAAAGTCCTCACTATAAGGCTTCTAATGTAAAGGACCTGACAGGTGCCATGAAAAATAAGTATGTAAAATTAAAAGTCTATATGTCGCTTTATTGAGGACCTGGACAGATGAGAAGGCAGAAGAGACTGTTACCTCATCATACCAATATGTGAACGAGCTGACCACTCGTCTTAAAACTGGCTGGAAACTTGCAAATGATAATCTCAGACAAGCCGGGAAAAAACATGCTGCCTATTTTAATAAGAAAGCTAAGGATAGAGAATTATTTTGTGGGAGACAAGGTGCTTCTTCTACTGCCCGGCAGCCATAACAAACTACAAATTGGATGGCAAGGTCCATATACTGTTCTAGAGAAGGTGTCTAGAACAAATTATAAAATCGACAAGAAAGGGAAAGAGAAAGTATATCATGTGAACCTTCTAAAGAAGTATCTGGACAGGGAAATCCAGGAAGGAACACATTTAATGTCCTTGTCGATAGCAACAGGGATGAAGAAGGAACCGCTCACATCCCATAAGTATCCCTTGAAAACATGTGAGACACCGGCACATGTAAAAGTTAATAAACACTTGACGAAAAAAACAGAGGGAACAGGTTCAAAAGGTTCTGACTGAGCATACAGACGTGTTAACAGGCAAACCGGGGCACACGAATTTGTTAGAATATGACATAAAACTAGTAGACCCAACACCGATCTGTATGAGAGCCTATACGATTCCGTTTGCCAAGGAGAAAGCTTTGAAAGAGGAGATTGAGTACCTATTAAAAGAAGGAATTATTTCACATAGCGAATCTCCATATAATTCCAGTGTGGTTTTGCTGAGAAAACCCTCTGAAGAACATCGTCTGTGTATAGATTACAGGAAACTGAATGCTGTCACAGAGAATCAGGTGGATCCATTACCTGACACAAATCAATTATTTGCCAGGCTAAACAAGGCAAAATATTTTTCGAAGGTGGATCTGAGCAAAGGCTATTATCAGATTCCAGTGAAGCCTGAGGTCAGACCTTATTTGGCGTTTAGCACTTCGGACGGACATTACGAATTCAACATGTTACCTTTTGGGTTGAAAAATGCTCCGAGTGTATTTTCTAGGATGATGCGAAAATTGTTGGATCCACTAAATAACCCATGCATCACAAACTTTATGGATGACATCCTCATTGCTACAGAAACATTTGAGGAACACATTAACTCTTTGACTATGCTGTTCGATAGACTAAGAGAGGCTCATTTGACGGCTAGACCAACAAAATGTTGTATTGGTTGTAAAGAGTTGGAGTTCTTGGGACATACTGTGTTTCAGGGTAGTATGACCCCTGACCCCAAGAACCTTGAAAAATTGCAGAGAGCACCTAGGCCACAATTAAAGAAAGACGTGAGATCTTTCGTGTTTGAGTCAGGAATTTGTGGTGAGAAGTGACGCAAGCAATGTGGGCCTGGGGGCTACGTTGTTGCAAAGATCATCGTCACCAGAGGGAGAGCTGAACCCAGTCGCTTATGCTAGCCGCAAGTTAAACAAAGCGGAGCAAAACTATTCAACAAGCGAAAAAGAATGTCTAGCTTTGATCTGGGCGATACGAAAGTTCCAGATCTATCTATATGGTAGAACATTCGTGGTCCAAACGGATCATCAGCCTCTCGTATTCTTATCACAGGCCAAGCATGATTATTGAGATGGTCGTTATTATTACAGCCATATCAATTTACCATTGAATATATTCCGGGGTCACTGAACGTGGGTGCAGATTTCCTCAGTGGGCTTCCCTGTGATCCAAATCAGAGTATTCAGCAGGCGTAGGGAGTTGATTTTATCTATGTGTATCACTGTTTAGAACTAGCATCAGGCAAGTTCTTATATGGGGAGATGTGTGGTGAAGTACATTGATGCAACGATAAAATCATTAATTAATTATATATTAAAGTCAAAATAATAGCAGAAGAAATAAAATTAGTAAAGTTGTAACGCGTCTTCTTTACCGCGCCAGAAAACGCATTGATTTAGGTAGGATAGAACATAGTGAGAAATCTTATCGCAGCGGTGGTAGTATTAGCCTTTAAAACGCGCCCGTCAAGGGTTAACGATAAAAGTTTGAAAAAGCTACTAGCGTATTGGTTCCAGGAAAGATAGAAAGAATAAAACACACAAACGCATAAGATTGAGAGAGCGGACACCTGCTGCCGGCTTGTCAAGTGTTAGAGGTTTGAATTAGCTACTCGGGCCAACAGTGCGAGACATGCCGTTAGCTTGTGTCGAAAACGATGTCGCAAGTTTGAAAATTTAAAAATACCCCGCTAGTCCAATACATTTCTAACCACAGACACTGTGGAAATATATATATATATACACACACGCATAATTACTTCCTATCGGGAAAAAGGAAGATCTGAGGCGATTTTTATAACATTCAAGTAGTGGAAACTTAGAAAACAACGAACACCAAAATGGAAAATATATTGAATTCTTTATTAATAGGTTTAGGATCATAAAGGTTAGCTAGTCTTAGAGCGGGTCTTGTCATGATGGGTAATATGCTTTCGAATAAAAAATCCGACAGATAGAAATAAAGTTATAGACAAAAGACGGTATTTGTTCGTACAGACAGACCAACACATGCTCGTTTGGACTTGCACTAACGGTGACTTTTTTGACGCGTCCTTGAAAAAGGCAGGAAAAGGTTACAAGTAGTCTGTTGTAGAACGGGGCAGACAAGGGGGAGAAAAACTATGGGATGGCTTAACACAAAATATATTTAGCAGTAGAAATCTAAGAATGAGAGAGGAAAAAACTTGGTAGTGTCCAACAATCAAGTATGTTTTGCTTTTAATTTCAAATTTCAAAATTGTCGTTCGTTTATTGGCCAAAGCCTTTCATATTATTAAGAAAATTCAACGGCTTGACGCCATTTGTAGAAGATAGTCCCGAGAGCAGGACGTTGTGAATTTTGTGAAAAGTGATTAGCCTTATTAAAGCAAATATATATGAAAGTATAGGCATCACAGTTCAGCCAGCAATACATCTGGAATCTGCTATTCAACGTACCTGTGTTTTTTTCATTGAATTCTGGGTCTTATCTGGCACTAGTCCGGGGCCAGAGTTCTATGTGAAAGCTGTTGAGAAGTTTTGGAGGCCAGTAGTGATAGGGGTCGCCAGTATCCCCCCTATTACTTTTGGAGCAGTGGTCATTCAGCAGAAAGAATTCAGACAGTTCCAGTGGGCCAGATAAGTGAAATATCTGGTACCCTAACAGTACATCAGCTATAAGAGCAGCATACCCCTGTATTCAAGAAATAAAACATTTCCCTAGTGAAATTACCAGAGACAGTGTATTTTAAAGAGACTGGGAGTGATTAAAGAATCCCAAACAGCCATCCAGTGTTAGAAACCAGTAATAGACAGATTTTAGTAACACTATTAGTTTAATTTAACAGTATTTGTTTGGACACTTGTCCCTGTGGGTCCAAAATTTACATTTTGTAAATATATATATATATATATATATATATATATATATATATATATATATATATATATATATATATATATATATATATATATATATATATATATATATATATATATATATATATATATATATATATATTGAATTCTTTTCATTTTTAAAGTCCTGACCAGAAGAAAACTAGGTTCAGGACCAAATAAATTATACAGAAAATTATTAATTGTACAAATTTATCTGAGGTGTTATTTCTTTAATCATAGACCTTTAATACTTGTTTGTATGGCTGTGTATTATTGTTCAAGTACCATCACACCACACTTGCATATCCCTAGACATTAGACGTAGCTATCATTCATACTAGTCAAGAATAAGTCTGTTTGAGGCCATAAGGTGGTAGCAGAAAGGTATCCTGATAACTCAACCCTATATTTGTTAGAATCAGGAACCTTCACAGCTGGCCTCATTCAGTACATTAAGGAAAAATATCAACATCATTTCATAACATCAAAACCCACCACAGTCACAGAGGTGACAGACGTTTGGAAGCTTACGCCACTCATCTATCTATCTATCTATCTATCTATCTATCTATCTATCTATCTATCTATCTATCTATCTATCTATCTATCTATCTATCTATCTATCTATCTATCTATCTATCTATCTATCTATCTATCTATCTATCTATCTATCTATCTATCTATCTATCTATCTATCTATCTATATGTCTGTCTGTCTGTCTGTCTGTCTATCTATCTATCTATCTATCTATCTATCTATCTATCTATCTATCTATCTATCTATCTATCTATCTATCTATCTATCTATCTATCTATCTATCTACCTACCTACCTACCTACCTACCTACCTATCTATCTATCTATCTATCTATCTATCTATCTATCTATCTATCTATCTATCTATCTATCTATCTATCTATCTATCTATCTATCTATCTATCTATCTATCTATGCCTCTCTGTCTGTCTTTCTATTTGTCTATCTGCATGACTGCCTGCCTTCTGCTGGTCTGTTTATCTAATCTATCCGTCTATCTGTGTTTTTTTCGTAATCAATCTAGCTTTATATCTGTCTGCATGCCTGTCTGTAAATCTGTATTTCCGTGTATTTATTTATCTGTCTTCGTGTCCGCCTATTTGTCCATCGATCGTTAACTTCTTCGTCGACGCGTGAAGCAGCCTGTGACATGGCTAGTGCCAGTCAAATTTACGCGTCACACTAGTAATAACTGGTTTTGCTCTCGGGTCAACATCAAAGCGAGGCTTGTAGAGTGAGCATGCCGGGAATAAATTGATACGAAGAATGATATCATATCCGGATGCTTAATCCACCTCAAAGCAGTCATACATGATTTATGTAATGCTTCTGATCCGATTACATTTATCAGCCAAATATAAGAAACATGAATAATATCTTACAGGCATAAAGTACAAATTCTGGCCGAAGCACGATCACTCAATCAATACCCTTTAGTTCCCTATGGAGCATAGGCCTTGAACGAGCACATGCCGAGTCCTCCTGTCGAATGCCACCAACTCAGGGTCTTTCTTCCTCGTCATTTTCCTTTCTGTCTCCAGTTCTCTTCTCCATGTGTTCTGCCTCTACGTCTCTTACCCAGGGGATTCCAGATCAAGGACTGCCTTTTGCCTTCCTTAACTCAAGAGCAGCATCATGCTCCCATTTGCAGCTGGGTAGACTGGAGCATGACATTATCAGGTTTTGATCCGGGAACCCGGTCTCTTTGCCGCGAGAGGGAAGCGCTCTAACCGCTTAAACAAATAAATGTCGCTTCCGCAGCTAGGCGGTGATGCCGTTCGGAAGGTCCTGGGTTCGATTCTCCGGCAAGCCACTCGCTTCTGTTGTTTTTCTGTTGTCTTGTTTCTAGTTTTCTACTTCTACATTTCTCACGATTGCCTGAAACATACCGTTGTGGGTGTCGATCTTTAACAGCATCCCTTCCCCTTTTTCACCGAGCACGCCCAAAGTGACGTGAAATCTTCCAAGATGGTGTCGGATGTCAGTAGTACGAGATGGTTGATTTATTTTCAAATACATTTAACAAAGTTACTGCACGGCCGAACGCTGTCATTCGTTCTGATACAGAGATGAAGTAAAGTTAGAAGTGTTACGACATCAAGTTTGCGCTGTCAATACTGGAGCAGCTCACGTTGCATTCCTGGATGATGTTCGGCTCGAAGGTGAGATCTGACATCCCGGCTCAACTGCATGTTCTTGCTGCACGGAAAATGAAAGAATGGATAATGGAGAGAAAACATACAATGCGAGACATCACTAGACACTTCCAGGCATGAAGGAAACAAGATATTCCATTTTTTTCTTCAAAGCGGCCTCATTGCATAATGCCGTTCGTTTATATGTAAACATTAAGTCGAAAATGGCGGCTTAAATTATGCGCACAACAAACTCTATTTGGACACAGAAATTGACAGCAGCGTCGGCAAAGCTGCAGCCATTTTTGCTTTCCTCACAACGCGTGTTTGGGGAAACTTCAAACTCACAATGAAGACCAAAGCTGCGGTATATAATGTCTTCGTCACCAGCACGCTTCTATACGGCAGCAAGACATGGACAACCTATGCTAAGCACGAAAGAAGGCTTAATACCTTCCATCTTCGGTGTCTACGCCACATCCTCGGTATTTCGTGGAAGGACAAAGTGACAAATGCCGAGGCGCTGTCACGTGCTGGCCTTCAAAGCATGTATACACTGCGTAGACAGCGCAGATTACGCTCGCTTGACCATGTCCACCGCATGGAAGATGGTCGCATCCCTAAAGATGTCTTGTACGGACAACTGGCAGATGGCAAAAGAAAAGTTGGACGACCGCAGCTGAGATTCAAAGATGTGTGCAAGAGAGACATAAAAGCACTGGACATAAATCCAACAACCTGGGAGGATGAAGATGCCGATCGCACCAAGTGGCGATGCTCCATGAAGCACCACCTTAGATTGCAAGAAAAGAAGCTCTCACAACAAGGAGACGAGAAGACAACACGCCGAAAGAAACACCAGGAAAAAAGCAGCTGAGGGGTATCAACTCAGGGACTCATTACCATAGTCTGTCATAACTAAAGGGGTTACTATGTATACTATATTATGCGCTTGGAACAAGATGATGCCCGTAAGCCGTGGATGGCAGGCAGATCAACTAGGAGAAGGAACACTCTGATTTCAAACCACCTGCTGCCTTGCAAGTAGACTACGGACAGCAAGAGGCTAAGGAAAGCAAACTCGAAAACACTACTAGCTGAAATGCAATGTGTCGGGCCGAAAGGAGCAGACATCGCATCTCGGCTGTAATCTACTACACCGGTTATTTACCGCTCAAAACACAATAAGTGAACATTATGCCCAACATGGCGGCTTACATTGTGCGCTTACATATGTAGTTATTTTTCTCCCTGCCTGTCTCTTATTTGATCTCCAACTCTCCTCTTACAATAAAACGACACACACACACACATATACATAGCGAGAGAGAGAGAGAGAGAGAGAGAGAAAGAGAGAGAGAGAGCTGAAAGTTTCATGTCTTTGGGCTTGCCCAGTATCTGTCTGATGTTAGCTTCGTCCACTTTCATAGTGTAGTGCTTCGGGAGAATGAAAGGATTGAAATGGCATAGCAAAATCACCAATGCGAAACTGATGGTAAGAAACACATGCATACAAGTAGAGCAGGGGATGAGAGAAAGACGCTGGAGATTGTTAAGGAGACGCACTGAGAAAAACCTGTAAATAGCATTACGAGGCAGCCCTTGTCCTGGAATACCCAAGGAAAGATTAGCAGAAGAAGGACACAAAAAAACTTATGGAGAAGAGAACTGAAGGCGGACGTGAAAATAATGAGAAAGACGTGAAAAAAAAACTTGAGCTGATGTCACGTGGCAGGAAGTAAATAAATATTACACACGTAAAGGTGTGTTTCAGGACTCGTGAGAAATTAAGAAGTAGAAAAGTAGACTACAGAAAAGCAACAGAAGTGACAGGCTCGCCGGAGAATCGAACCCAGGATCTTCCGACCGTCAACACCGCCTAGCTACGGAAGCGAATCACACTATCATCCCTGCCAACTAGGTACCACTAGGAAGGCTTAGCATGATGTTTGTTGAAAGTCTGTGTTCCTTGGGCTCTATTAAATGATTGATTGAAACTGATGGTATGAACCATACACATACCATTGGAACATGATGTAAGGAGAAGACGCTTTCTTTGGACTGGACATATTGCTGAGAAAACCAGCTGACAACATTCTGGAATCGCAGGGTTAAATAAATAGAGGAAGGCTAAACAACACATGGGGACAACAAGTAGACATTTCCATGAAGGTAATAAAAAAGATGAGAGAATTGGCATGTATTTGATACATTTATGTGTTCCCAGTGGCGGATTTTCATTCTGTGGGCCCTGACGCTTGAACTCTTGGAGGGACCCCTTTTATAAAAACGGTGTTGGGGGATGGGAAAGAAACTTAGTTGGACTTGGGGGCCCTGAAGCTCAAGCTTCATAGTAGATCCGCCTCTGTATGCTCTACGGGACTTGAAGGTTAATGATGATGATATCGCTTTACATACATGTGTGAATGTTCCATCATCATCATGTGTCACGGCAAGTGGCTAGGACAATCTATTCCCTTCACAACTACTTATCTTCCCAACACTGCATCACTCCACATACTTCCTTTTTTTGCTCAACCACCTTTTCTTGACAACCCAAAGTAGCTCTCTGTCTCTTTCTTTGCTTCATGTGTCCTCGATCATCGGTGCTACTAACGGTTATGGCCTTCATAATGCTAATATAAATGCAGTTGTGTCCCGTTGTTTTCGGATGGTTATCCAGTTTACATCAAAACATAAAAAAATCATCCCTTTCCTTAGCGCTCCTGCGGAGCATGGAGCTAACATTGTAGTTGGTCCCCTGGCAGGAAGCCTGCATCAAACATTCACATGCTCCTGCAGTTGTGATTTCTGTGGCAATTTGTTTTACATGAAGAGATTGTCAGCCCCCTCTCCCCCCTCCCCAACCCCACCTCATGCGCCAGCATCATATTAGTTGTATAATACGATACAGTTGTTCTGTTCTTTATTTGTCCCTTCAGAAACCCCAGGCCAACTCCCCGGGGAGTAAATATGTCTGCCTGTGTGCAAGTGTACGCTGATTTTACATTTCCTAATAATTGTCGCTGGAGATTGTTTGTTTCGTATTGTGTTCTTAATATTTATTTGTTTGCGTTTCATTTCCAAAGTATTTTTTTTTTTTTAGTTGGCACTGGGTGACTTCGGATTCATCAGTATTTAAGACATTAAAAGATGTAACCACGAACGGTTCAGTTCGATCCCTGTTACTAGCTTTCAGAAGACAAGAGATTCCATAATATTTATTCATGCTTTTAATTGACACATAATAAGAGAATGGAAGATGTGGCACAGAAATTAAGATGAGGCCATGAATAGTGGACATTTACTTTCAACAGCGCTCGACAAATGTTAATGTCTGAACTAATAATAGAGAAGTTAAACACTAGTTCCTTCTTCTTCTTCTTCTTCTTCTTCTACTTCGTTCACCCTCAGATGTCAACTTGAATAAGTTCAAAGAAAGCAGTGGTCAACCTAAGGCTGGTGATATCTCCGTAGATTTTCTCCAGGAATGATACTGGTTAGTGCCGTCTTAAGGCATGGGCACACTGGGCAGTTCCCAGGGGCCCCACGAATCTAGGGGCCCCATGCTGGGATGCTGCCATATTGTTCATAAGACATCATTTTTATTCCCGTAGGTGGGTAGGGCTGGTAGGGGCACAGTGCGTTGCTTTGCCTAGGGCCTACAATGCTGCGAGGACGGCCCTGGTACTGGTGAAGGTCATATGCGTTTTCTCTGTTCCTCATATATTGGGCAACTTTGAAGCAGATGTTCGGCAGTGATTTATCGGTGCCACAGTCACACTCATCAGTAGTTCCTATCTTTAATTTGTTGAATAGATGGTATCTCAATCTAAATTTAGTGATAGATACATTACACTGTTTTATGCTTTATCTCGTGTAGTTCACTTTAGTTATATCTAGGTAGAAGTTCTCTTATACTGTATCTCGTGTAGTTCTATTATACTGCCATTGGTGAGTCTTTCAAGTGCGAATCCAGAAACCTGATTTATGCTATCATCTGCAAGAGGTGTGACATGACCTATATTGGTGAAACTGGCAGACGTTTGGCAGACAGGTTTCGGGAGCACTTGAATCATGGCATTCATCATGGCAAATATTTACCGGTGGCCCTTCCCTTCAACAGCCCTGACCATTCAGGTAACTCTGACATTCATGTCACTGCCCTCCGTTCATGTATCGGCGACGACCGAACTCGCTTCTCGTTGGAGAATCGTCTCATTTTTCAAATGGGCGTTTTAGCTCCTGCTGGCATTAATGTCCAGCATCATTTTGCATAATTCTGGTGGCTTCTGTCGTTATTTTCCTATCTATCCTTGTTTTTGCTTTGGTTCGTTTCGTTTCCTCAATTATCTGTTCTTAGCCGTCACTACTCCTACGTCACTTCCGCATGACGCCTTATTTTATTTTTTTCAGCCATTTTGAATGTTTCTTTCTTGGATCCAGCTAAGTGATATTTTACTCATTTTAATAGTGTTGTTCATTTCTGTCTTCGTTTCGTTGATTATTTACTTTCTTGTTCATCATGTCTTTCTGGTTTTACGATTTTCTTGCATTATTACTGTTATCGTTTCGCTCATCACCGTGATTTCATCTGCTTGTATCGCTCATTTGACGTTTTCCTCATCATCATAGATCTTTGTAGTACCTATATGTAGTTCTTGTCCTTGTCACCTGTTCGTAACTGTGGCTGACGTAGGGTAAAACCCGAAACGTTCCTTGTCTCATGTGTACCGTTTACTTGTAAAACTGATTTCATACCATATTATTTTTTAATTTATGTATCTATTATACTGTATCTCGTTTAGTTCCCTTATACTGTATCTCGTGTAGTTCCCTTATACTGTATCTCGTGTAGTTCTATTATAATGTATCTCGTGAAGTTCTATTATACTGTATCTCGTGTAGTTCTATTATACTGTTTCTCGTGTAGTTCCCTTATACTGTATCTCGTGTAGTTCCCTTATACTGTATCTCGTGTAGTTCCATGATACTGTATCTCGTGTAGTTCTATTATACTGTATCTCGTGTAGTTCTATTATACTGTATCTCGTGTAGTTCTATTATACTGTATCTCGTGTAGTTCTATTATACTGTATCTCGTGTAGTTCTATTATACTGTATCTCGTGTAGTTCCCTTATACTGTATCTCGTGTAGTTCCTTATACTGTATCTCGTGTAGTTCTTTTATACTGTATCTCGTGTAGATCTATTATACTGTATCTCCCGTAGTTCTATTATTCTGTATCTCGTGTAGTTCCTCTTTATGAAATTATGAGAAACTATGACAAACAAAATACGCTGGAAATAAGGACATAACACTTTTATGACACCCATTAAACAAACAAAAAACAAAACAAAACAAAAAAAAAGAAAGAAAGAAATTGTTTAAGACAGGCTGGCAAAATGGAGAGAACAATTTAAATCAGAAGCAAATGTTAAAGCAAAAACAGACCTGAAATAATTTGTCAGAATGTGTCATCAGAACAAGAAACCGAAAATTTGCAAACTACAAACAACTTTGGATCTGTCTGTAATAATAATATGGCCTAAAGAAATACAGAACAGCTATTGAGTAATTTTTGTGTCTGTAATGTGGCCTAAAGACAGAAATACAGAACAGCTATTGAGTAATTTTTGTGTCTGTAATGTGGCCTGAAGACAGAAATACAGAACAGCTATTGAGTAATTTTTGTGTCTGTAAAGTGCCCTAAAGAGAGAAATACAGAACAGCTATTGAGTAATGTTTGTGTCTGTGATGTGGCCTAAAGACAGAAATACAGAACAGCTATTGAGTAATTTTTGTGTCTGTAATGTGGCCTAAAGACAGAAATACAGAACAGCTATTGAGTAATTTTTGTGTCTTTCCCTTTAAAAAGATATGTTAGTTCACGTTAAAAATACAAATTGCATCATTCGAACTGTGCATTGTGTATAGTTAATATGTGGTGAGTAAGTACGTTGTGTAGAAGTTATTTTAACAATGAAGACAAACAATAACATAATTGCCTTCATATAACTAATTTATTATTTTTGCTTATAATTCAATGTAGTGTTAACGTATTTCAGATTTTGAAAGACTTTACATTCAAGGGGTCGAAGAAAAAGATACATGTAGAATTAGATCATTGGTCTATTAGATTAATAGGACACAAGTTGAGGAAACCTGTTTATAGCATTCATCATCATGTGACGTATTCTCTCCAGAACGTTGTCTCCATTCCAGCTGCTCTGAACGCATCACGATTCTGGGCAAGTCGACCTGCATCAACCGAAGACAAGTTCAGACTCTCTGTGATGTCCTGGGTCCACCTTATAGCATTACAAGGCAGTAATTGTTCTGGAAGCGCCAGGGTAAGATAGGAGACACGAAAAAAAAAAACATACATAGAGAAGAGAAATGAAGTCAGAAATGAAAGAGGCTGGGAAGACTTGGAAAGACTTTGAGCGGACGGCACAGGTTGAGGACTTCAACGATCTTGTTGAAGGCATGTGCTCCTCAGTGTGGTGCCAGGGTGTCCCTGATGAAAGAAACAAGGAATGGGACTATTGCTCTCTCGTACAATGCGACTGATATGAAGTAGCGCGTGAGGGTGGTAATCTCATCATATAAAACACATTTCTAGAGAAACCTCCGCTGTAAGAGCGTATGAATTCTTGGTGCCGGCTTCCTGCACGAGGACCAAGTGAGGTGGTGGCTACGTGTTTCAATAAGTGTGACAAAACGTCTGAACATGCTCTTTTTTGTGATCTCTCACACCTTCATCCCTCTCCTTTTTCTTCATTTTTCTCACTCATCGCTTTTATTTGGCATAAATCATGCTTTTTCATTTGTTATTTTCACTATTTTGCTTTATGCTGGACATAGCATGGTGGTCTATAACACGCCACTCCCCTATGGCAGTATTTACTACGGGAGTAATGCGTATCTTATTGTTTACCACTCCTCAGACGTATTATGGTAACAATACCCAGTCGTCAGACCAGTCACCCGCTTATCTCTTTGAATTCGTCTGATCACCTGTGGAAACGTGTCCGTCAAACATTTGACCCCATGGAAAGTTGTTGGTCTTGTTGACACAAGCTTATATTGTGCTGCGATGAAAGAAGACAACACTGTCTTAACAGACGTCTGGTGGAGGCACGCAGATAAATGGGATAATTAGATAATTTGTCGGGCTAGACATCTGGGCGGAAGTCATTACGCCAGAAAACACACGGTCACAATATTGTGATAGACAGAGGTGCGCCGGAAGTCTTATGTAACGATTTGACATCACTTTTGTAAGAGGCCATGCGTGCATATTAAAATTTAATATTTTCAAATACGCGTGGGATGAGTAATGATAAACTTCCCCACCCAAACAGTGCTAGATAGATTTGATTTGTTCTCCAGAAGCTACAATGAATTGATTATAACATTCGGCGGAAACACAGCTGGGATTTGAAACTAAGGAGTGTGAGATATACTGTAGAAATCAAACACAGACAGACTGTATCACAGTCTTAAAGCGTCAACTTAACACCTCCTACAAGCCAGAGGAAAGAGGATATGATTTATCATTCCACAACTATAAGTACCAGATCGAGTATTGGGCAACTTTGGAATTTACAAGTAAACCCGCCATTTTAATACAAGACTGGAAACTTCGGAATTTTATCACAAGGAGTCAGAGAGGAATTTTAACAGAAGTTTTCCCAGGCATGATTCATATAACACCAGCCGTCAGAGGAATTAACTCATATTTCCCAGACCAAGTCATAAGAGGAATTATGCAAACAGTTTTCCCAGGCCAGGAATTCGCAGAACACCAACCGTCAGAGGAATTAACTCATATTTCCAGACCTAAGTGATTCGATCAGCATCTAACTAATGGGCTGTGTGTCCATTCTAAATCTGTGCCAGGAGAAATGTGGATTCCCAAAATTTTGGGGTAAGTGTAAACAATTTATTTACTAATGTAAATTCTTGTGATGAACGAGCGCCAAGGCCTTTTTGCTCCATCTTTTCCTAGATTTTTCATATTGTATTTTCTCCGACATTTGCTCTTTCATCCCATATTTGCGACCCACATTTGCCATTTCATCGTTGTGATTACTCGAGACCAGTATCTAGAGAACCACATTTGTTCTTTCATCGGGGAAAATAAAAGTCCTTTGATTGAGTCATCATGCCTGACATTATCGTTTGAAGCCCACATTGCATCGTGATAAATCTGGTGAAAACACATCTGGTCATCCTAATCAAACATCTGGGCATGCTGTAATTTCTGTGACACCACATTGGACGCCCATATTGGCCAGGGGAAAACGTCTCATGCTGTAATGGTGTTATCTTAGGTCGGCCGCTGTTTCAGACAAGCGTTTGGGTTAACCACATTGGTACGCCCACCTTGGCCAGGTGAACAATAAACAATCAGAGTTCCAAACACTACACCCACGTTTGGACTGACAGGTGGACAAGAGCGATACCTGTGAATGATTGACCAGAGGGGCCCGATTAAGGATTGGTGGTAATGGGCGATCTGTACAAAGAAAAGATGATGAAAAACCCATATTGGACTGCAGAAATATATGTATCTACTGCGTAGCTTACAAAGAGGAAGGAGTCCAGTTTTTTTACATTGTGAGGAAGATCATTAATCCCAAAAAACGCCTAGTCACTACCCTACTACTCCCTGCTAATACACACTGTGTGTTTGTATTCAGAGTGGATATAATTCAGTTAATCTGTGATTGAATTGTGTTCTTTAAAAGGATTTTGCGAAGGGAAAAAAGAAGGTTAGTAGATCTTAAACTACTTATTAATACATTTTCTTATAAATTTGTTTATTTTAACCTCACAGCTTAAAATTGCGGAAGATAAAGTTTCAAATAATTCTTGGCATAACTGATTAATAAAATCAGAAGATTTTCCTAGAAGATGATAGGATGATAGGAGGTAATTAATAGTTCATACGTCACCTTCATCATCATCACAGTCTCCCATGCTCACACACTCTCATGCACAAGATATTTAACATCATTAGAATTGAACTCAGAGAGAGAGAGAGAGAGAGAGAGAGAGATGAATAATGAGCAGTAGTTTAAGTGCAAGTCAACCAGTGATGTTAAATGTGAAAAACTTACGAAGAATTTTGTGTGTCGTCAGTTCATCAGAAGTCTGAGTCTACACGCAACGTGTCTGACGTCTAACCAGAAATAAGTTATCAAAAACGGACATTTGGCTTGCAGAATTCGACATAGGACATCTTTCATTCCTCAATTAAAAAGGAATACTGTCTCACCCACAAGTCAGAAGGTGGATGCAGCATTTTTCGTCACCATATACTGCTTGCTCACAAGTTCAATACAGAGTTATCACAAGTTCAATACAGAGTTATCACAAGTTCAATACAGAGTCATCATAAACTCAAATCACTCGAAAGATCATTATTATCTGAAGTCAAGCAAAAGAGCTAAAAAGAGGAATCGCATATTTATAGCAAGGGCAACACCCTCTTAAGCGCATTCTATGAAGCAGAATCACGACTACATATGCAAGGTTATGAGTCTACATATCACTAACATTTCGTGAAAATATCCAGTCTGGACAGTACCCTCGGGAGATTAGACAACAGACCTTTTGTTCATATGACAGCTATTAACTGTTGATCAACACTACAGAGATATACTCAAACAGTGAAGGAATATACATAGATATCTCGTCAGCGTTCTCAGTACGACAACAGTATTCACCAGAACGTCCTCGACTTAGAGATAACCCACTCGACATAACGTATAACAACTTGTGACAGTGGATGCATACATGTGAATCGTCATATCAATGCGAAGCATTTAGAGACACATGGACTGTGTAGATTACTCACCAATTTGGTAACACGTATCATATCACATCATCATTTCACTTTACACCAGTTCATTCTTAATTAACTATATTACTTAATTAACTGCAATTTTATTATCTCAATCTGTGTGGTATATTTGTGTGAATCGTCCTTTCAACACCATCATCACGTTCTAACCATTACTAACCCTATATGTTGTGTGGATATTTCATTAATAAACCCCAACGATACGTTTTGATCATTATCTAGTTTGTTAATGAATCACTCGGGCTGTCGGTGTGTACATATTCACCTAATCGGAAACCACCTTTCTCTACTCAGATGAGGTTGGGGGCTTTTTCTTTACGGGATCAAGGGCAGAAGCTAAGGTCGTGGGGAAACAGAACTCTTTCCATAATTAATTAAGAAAACACTGTCAAGTGGAAAGCATTCGCATTCCTGTCTTCTTGTCCTCTTATCTCGAATAGGTCTTTTTCTTTCTAACGAGCCAATTTCTAGAGACCTTATATCTAATATCTCATAGACTATTCCTGGCAAAAACTACTGTTGTAGTTTGCCCCAGTACTCACCACACGACAATTGTGGACTCGTCTTGGGATTAGTGTACACCCGGACTTAGAAGTGTGATAAATCAATTTTCATTTTCATCTCTGCTATACAGTTGCGATAATTTGCAAAATTTGTTGGCACAATGAGGGATTACCTTCTAGGACTAACTCTTACTACTAAATTGTCTATTTCATAGGGAGGGGGGGGGTGGGGAGATAATTTATATCTCTAAAGCACGAGTGATTACACTTTTAAATTTGAGTATCAAACGGACAGAGTAAAAAGGACTTTGAGAACAGAAGATACTGTATGGAATTGATATTTGTTATCTTTGTCTGTAACACTGCTGAAAAATTTTTTCATAAATATTTAGTGAACCAAATTTTTATCATAAGAAAACCTTTCGAGAATAATCTCCCAACTATATACAACATATAGCAATTTTCAGAAATACACTATCGAGTGAGTGGATTTTTAAGAACTATTTGAACTGGATTACTAATTACAAACAACCTAGCTGGATTATAAAGAATACGAAAAAAACTACCATCGTGCGCGTCTAAATAACATCATTGTTTTGAGGTCACTACACTGTGCCAATTTATCTCTACATTCGCTACCTTAAACCAGGTACTGCAATATCAATGGCATATTTGCGCGAACAAAAGATTAGAACTAGATATACATGATGCGAGGGCGTGAATTCGGGTTAAGTGGACAAAAAGATCTGATGAAATTTTGAGTCAGTCGTAGTCCCAGACTGATAACCTCCAAGCATATGAAGATAGGGAAGTGCAGACCCCTGTGCGAAAGGATGAATGAGAAAGCCGCATGCAGAAGCATGCGGAATTCGTAAGGATAAATCCGCAGCAGAAGCAGCAGGAGTCTGACAAGGAAGCAGCAGAAGCAGCGGAGCGTAAAAGAGAAAGCCGCATCAGTTAGCATGCACTTAAAATAAGCAACTTTGAAATCCAGGTACAGACCAATCAAGATAGATGCTGGCAAAAAGAGCCAGCGGGCTTCCCAAACTTTGATGTAGTGGTTACTCACCCCGCTCCAGATGGTTGTGCCTACTACTTCGCAACAGCTCACCACCCAAATGCCATGAACTTTCCCGCTGAGAACCTTTTTTACAGAAAGGAACGATACCAAGTGGACAAAGCCTATTTTAGACCGCTTCGAACACTATTTTGCAACAGTGGTTTGGACTTGAAAGAACGGAAGTGGAACTTGAATACTTCCCCAGGCCTAAGAGGATGCCGCCTACGAAGTTTTTAAATAAACATCCCGCCGTAGAGCAAAGATTGACTATCAAGCATTGAAAAAAAAGCTCTCTAGCGTGAGGTAAAGATTCTTCATGTCAGAGGCTTACCGAAAAAAATTTTTCGAGGTTTCTAAGGAAGGAGGAGCCGGAGATACTATTCTCACAAGTGTTCGCATGTCCCGTATTGAAGACTACTTAGTGAAGAGGGTGTTCACTGCAACCTGGGGGATACTTTAACCGTAGAATAACTATGACGGTGTTGACAGAGCTGATCTGGTTATAGAGCAACTAAAGAAGAGTCTCATGGTCCGTGAAATGCGTAGATTTTCTCATTAGAAAACTGCGCTGACCGGTTAAAAATATTCTTACACTGGCTCATGCGATTACCAAAAATGCTACTCCATGGAGATTCACAAGGAGCCCCAGAAAGCGAAGTTTTTCGGGATCAGGCGCCTAAAGCAAAACCTGCTACGCTCCCAACCAGACCAACAAAGCAAAGGACTCACACATCTCGCAAAAACAGCACGCAAAACAAGATAACTACAAAGAGCAAAAACAAGAAAAAATAGCTCGGCGCCGGCACCAGAGACAGGAAGATAAATGTGCAAGTTAGCTGTCGAGCTTGAACAATCACAACACTAATGAGTGGACAAGCGCAGACCTCACACCCCCAACATGCCTGCCTTCTGCAGACAAAATCTGTCACCCCGGAAGGATCAGAGTAGACCGGAAACGTTTCTCATCTCCCTGTCATACGTATTCACGTCCCTCGTAAACGGACAAATCTTTGGAGTGCCTTTTATGAACACAGGGACATGCTTTCGATGCGTGGGTCAGGGCATCTCATTGTCCACCCCTGACCAGATAACAGAATGAGAGTAGGTCGACATTCCAAGGGTCCGACAAATGAATGTATGCACACCATGTGGGGGGAGCACTGCCAATTTGCACTTATCAGAGTGGGAATATCGTTACTATTGACAGTAGAAGATTCCGTGCAGCTAGTAATGGAAGAAACAAAATCTACACTTTAATATTGGGAATGTAGATATGTGGTTCCCTTGGAAGACCCTACTCAACACCTAGTCATAGCGGCGTACAGACTAGAGAACCGAAGTCAAAAAATAAACTGCAGATGCAGGAAACCACGCGTACCAGATATACCTCACCGAGGAATTGAAGAGGGCCCAGATAGAATGATTCCTCACTTGCGCGCCCTGTTGTAAAAAAATTACCTAGGACAACACAACCCACCCACCAACCAAGGAGACTTCCTTTATGAAAAATGGATGATGTATCGCCGAGATGGAAATGAAGGGGACAGGAACACAAACCAATTAGTTATTTCCTGCAACCTACAGGAAACCCAGGTGCCTTGAGATGGGCTACTCTATCACATTTAAGTAGACACATGGGAATTAGCGCCACGACTCAAAGGATCGCCTGCCACTATTATTGGCCAGGTATCCACTCGGCTACATATGACGTTTTCGTCAAGTCTTTGTTCTCGTGCCAGAAATTTATGCACAAAACTCTGGAAGGGCTCCCGTGACCCTTGGGGAGAATGCCAATCTTTGGCACCCCATATTGAAAGACTTGGCCGTGGATATAATTGGACGCTCTACCTGAGGAACTAAGAAGAAGGTACTCCCCTATTCCTTACCTTAGCGGAACACCTGTTTCCATGTGGGGCTAAGCCAAAGCCATGCCAGCATGCGACTCCAGTGGCATGTAGCTGACGCTTTACTGAAAATATCTTTACTAGATTGGGGCTTCCCCGCATGTAATTCTCACAGAACAACGGGTCCAATTATAGAGGCAAGTTGGACAGAGGATGTGCTTAGAATATTCAAGACTCAGCATACCCATACTTCGCCCTATCTACCCCCAAAGTAACGGGCAATCAGAGCGTTTTAAAAACCGGGACGCTCCACCCTATTCTTCGAAGTTGTCACAGAGAAGTCCAAAACTTGGGATCAGTATCTTCCTGCCGTGCTTATTTGCTTAATGGAAGTACCGCAATGCGTCAACTGGAGTTCCCCTCCGGCCCCACATTACTCTTCGGAAGACCTATTAAAGGACCATTAGAAGCATTACTAAGAACCTGGACAATACCAAGGGCAGACGACACTGTCACATCACCTTCCAGTACGTCAACACAGACCTTGAAACAACCCCTGAGACTGGGCTGGGAATTACCACAGCTAAAGTACGGAGTCTAGGCGGAAACATGCAATTATTTACCATCAGCAATGCAAATTGACCGAGAACTAGCAGTAGTAGAGAAGGTGCTACTACTTCTGCCAAGTATCATTAAAAAAATTGCAGATTTTGCTGAGGGGACCCTACCAAAGTGGCGGAAAAGATTTTCTCGCACTCAACAATAAAAATCGCCGTGAACGAAAGCAGAAAATTTATCACTTAAATCTGGCTTAAGAAGGTTTTTAAGAGCGAGCCCTCTGCCGAACCAGCTGCAACACATGCTATGGCCAATGCATGCAAATGGAAGAAGAGCCATTATCATCCGTAAGTACCGGATACAGGAGGAATAACATTTAGATGTGAAAAATAAGCTCCACCTTAACGGAAGCCCAGCAAGAAAAAGTAAGGAGATTGAGGAAAACCACCCGACTCTCTGACATACAAACCGGGCCCGGGAAAATAAAACCCCCCCCCCCCCAAAAACCTGATGGAGATTGACATGGAAGTCACGGATCCTACGCCCGTGCCGAAATTAAGAACCCTATCTGAATTCCGTATGCCAAGGCGAGGCATTTAAAGCAAAAATTATGATTACTTACATAAGGAAGGAATAATTTCGAAGTCGAGTCCCCCTTATAGTGCGGACTGGTGCTGTTACGCAAAACCCAGGGGAGAACACACGCCTGTGCATCGACAACCGACAGCTGAATGCTTTAGCAACAGTTCCACCGAACCGTTACCTGACCAAACCAGCTATTACTAAGCTGGAGCAGGCTCTGCATTATTTTAAATATCACCTCAGTAAAGGGGAACTATCAAATACCGGTAAAACGAGCTGAGGTGAGGAACCTGTTAGCCTTCAGATTTCTCCAGATGGAACACTTCTAGTTTAATGTGATGCCACTTGGGCTAAACAACGCTCCTAGTGTCTTGCACAAGGAAGATGCGAAAAGTTAATTGGATCCTTTTGAACCATCCCCGACCAACAGCAATTTTTGAATGGATGATATCCTAGTAGACTACCTGCGGAATCGTTTGAAGAACATATGATCAGCGCTAATCCTTCGCTTGTTTAACAGACCTCAGAGTAATCGGGACTAAACCGCCATCCCTAACAAATGATGTCAAATTGTTGTGAGGATACAGCTAGAGTTCCCTAGGATCATAACTAATAACCATGAGGAACACAAGTTCCCCCGAGACTGCAAAACGATTGAGAATGCTGAGAAAGTGAGCCACCGATAGACCCGTCCCACAAAAAAAGTATGTCCTGGTCATTTTTATCTCTCTCGTGGTATTCAACCAGAGATATATTAAGGCTTTTTTAATAGACCTCTGTGCGAAACGCTTACATTTGCTAACCAAGAAAGAAACCCAAGAATAAAGTGACATGGTCAGCCATAATTTGAACATGTCATAGAGCAACTCTTATAAGCGATGAAACTTACCAACAAAACCTATTTTACGTGCTTCCGCGATTTCTAACTAGAAAATTTCATCATCGCGCACGCAGATTGCCAGTAAACCATTGGAATCGGGGCTATATTAACTACAGCCAGATTGAGACAGAAGCCCACCAAATCTATTTATTCGGTCTAGCATATCGAGAGACGGAAGTTAAAACCAGCAAGAACAAAACTATGCACACAATCGAAAAAGTAATAGTGTTGTCCCTCGTCTTGGGTGAATACAAAAAAAATTTCAAGCAGTACCTGTACAGGAAGAGAAATTTACAATCCATAGTGATCATCAACTTCTGACCTTCCTCCCGTGCAATTCAAAGAATTTTGAATGCTATGACAGAAGAGGTAAGTCGCTTGTTCTACAACCTAACTCCACTGTTCCGAAGTGGACTATATCCAAGGAAAACATAACGGTAGGCATGCGGATTTTTTTAAGCCTATCATCCTATGAGGCAGGAACGGGAGACATAACAAGATAGAGGAAAGTGTGTAAACTCGAAGAGAAAGAACCGAAATGAAGAAAAGATTAAGGAATCCCGAGCAAGAAGGGCTTAAGCTCTCCTGAGTACGATTGACATCACACTTGCGAGGAGGGGCTATTGTGATAAACGAGCGCAAAGGCCTTTTTGCTCCCATCTTTTCCTACATTTTTCAATAATTGCGTATTTTCTCCGAGACATTTTGCTTTCTTTCATCCCATTATTTGCGTACTCCACATTTGTGCTCTATTTCATCGTTGTGTATTACTCGCAGACTCGGTATCTAGAGAACCACATTTGTGTTCTTTCATCGGGGGGAATATAAAAGTCCTTTGAGTTGAGTACCATCATGCCTGACATTATCGTTTTGAAGCCCACATTGCACATCGTGATAAATCTGGTGAAAACACACATCTGGTCATCCTAATATCAACGCATCTGGGCAATGCTGTAATTTCTGAGACACCACATTGGACGCCCATTATTGGCCAGGGGAAAATGTCCTCATGCCTAGTAATATGGTTTTATCTTTGTTTCGTGCTCTGCGTTTCAGACCAAGTCGGTTGGTTAATACCACAATTCGGACGCCCCACCATTGCCAAGTGAACAAGTAAACAGTATCAGAGAGTCCAAACTACAAACCCACGTTTTGACCGACAGGGACAAGGAGCGAATCCTGTGAATGAGTTGAACCAGAGGGGCCCATTAAGGATGGTTTGGTATGGGCTAGAGCAAATATGAAAAAAGAAACCCATAATTGCGACTGGCAAGAAATATAATCAACTGGCGTAAGCCCTGGCAAGAGGAAGGAAGTATCTAAGTAATTTACACTTATGATAGAGTAGATATTTGTCCCCAAAAACGTAGTGATCTAATATACGTGTTTAATTCATAGTGGATATAATTCAGTCTGTATGAATTATGGTTCTTAAAGGATAATTGCGAACCATAAGAAGGTTATTAGATCTATACTAGTGGTACAGATCCTTATTTTGTTTATTTAATCCGCTGGCACATCTCTCAGAGGAATATTATTACAGAGGATATTAGTTTCAAATAATTCCTTGGAATAACTGATTAATAAAATACAAAAGATTTTCCTAGAAGATGATAGATGATAGGCGGTAATTAATTATTCCATACGTTCGTCTTCATCAGCCGTCAAAGAGGCTTCCATGCGCACACACTCCTCATGCACAGAGGAAATAATTTAACAGTCATGAAAATTGAGACACAAGAGAGAGCGAGAATGAAAAGGAGCAGTAGTTTAAGTGTCCAGAGTCCACCAGTGAATGTTAAATGTGATTAAGTACTTACAAGACTTTTAGTAGGATGTTCTTCAATTCGACGCCTCAGGCCACGGTCTGATTCTAGCAGACGCACCGTAAGTGTTGATGACGTCTTAACCATGAAATAAGTCAGTCAAAAACGGACATTTGTGCTAGCATTTATTAATTTAATGTTCGCCATAGAATTATCTTTACATTCCCTCAATTAAAAAGGACTAATGTCTCACCCACAAGTCAAAGTGGAACGCCAGCATTTTTCGTCACCATATACTTGCTTGCTCATTAATTATCAGGTATAGTTAGTTGAGTTTTGTCAACAAGTTCAATTACAGATTATCACAAGTGTCTAATGATTAGTAGATCCATTGATAAACTCAAAGTTGGACTCGAAATGGATCAATGTATTAATCTGTTTTTTTAAGTCAAGCAAAATAGCTAAAGTAAGGAGAATCGCATATTTTTAGCGTATATTGGCAAAACACCCTCCTTAAGTCCG